>CABFVX010009190.1:0-19639 GCA_902151425.1 Timema shepardi
CCCAGTTCACCCGACCGAGATTCGAACCTCAATCTCCCCGTCCTCAGCAGTAGAGCTCAACACGACAAGCGCGTTAGCCAACTACGTCACCGAGGCGGGTACCTAATGTTAAATACGAGTATATGCGTGATATAATTTATCAGTGTGGTTCAAACTTTCATGAGCTGTAGGCCAATCCGCATTGTTCAGCAAACATAGTGAGCAGTGAGCCAAACAAGAAAGTAATTATATTGATAATAAACAAGTATAACTTTTCATATATATATAGAACCAAGATAAAATACACTAGAATTATGATCAGGCCTCCAAAAATAACGTGTGACAGGTCGCCAATGACTACAATATATTTTCACCTGTCAAATCAGTTTTTGTATATTTATTTTATATAGTCATTAATTGATTGAATTATGAAGCCTTATAGACATGCAAAGGAGATTTTTTTTACGTACTCAAAAGTTATGTTTACTTTTAATTGTATATAAAAGGTGTGCAGCGTTTTTAAAGTTTTTAAATTCATTGATACAATAATTTGATAAGATGGTAATATACATTTTACATAGTCATTTTGATTATTTAAGTCTGAATTTGACGTTCATTTTATTCTAATAATGGGTTTTTATATTAATTTTATTCAAATAATGGGTTTTGGTGTTCATTTTAGCAAATAGTAACACAATACAAGTACAAAAGTTAAGCTATGTTCTCATTTTACTGCTTCATTTTGAGGATATGGTATTTAAAGTAATGTTTTGTGTACCTCAGCTACCTTCTCACATTCTTACAAATACAGTTAGTCCAGTTATGTTTCCACGTTGATAATTAATTCTGAGGGAATGATATTTCAAAGCCGTAATGCTCTGTGTACCACATCTATATTTTTATATTCTCTATCTGACACTCTCCCTCACGCTCTCTCACACTCTTTCTCCTCACACACACATACACTATTACACACTCTCTAATATAATCTTATCTCATTCTCTCTCACACACACTCTACCCTCACATACACTCTCTATCACACAATTTCTCTCAAACTATATTTATTGTACGCTCTCAAACGCTCTCTCTCACAAATGCTCTCTCTTTCTCAAACGCTCTTTCTCGTACGTTTTATCTCTTGAACGCTCCCTCACAAACATTTTCTCTCAAACTCCCTCTCTCTCAAACGCTCGCCCTCCATCTCAAACTCACATTCTCTCTCAAAGCCACTTTCTCTCAAACTCCCTCTCTCTCAAACGCTCGCCCTCCATCTCAAACTCACATTCTCTCTCAAAGCCACTTTCTCTCAAACTCACTCACTCTCTTAAATTCTCTCTAACTCTCTTTTTCTCACATTCTCTCTCTAACTCTTTTTCTCGAACACACTCTCTCGTTTAAACTCTCTCTCACTCTAATCTTATCTCTCTAAACTAATCTTTTCATCTCTAACCTTCTCTCTCAAACTCTCTCTCACACGCTCTCAGATAATCTCTCTCTTTCACACGATATAAGTACCTCCCGAAATTGTACACTCACTTTCACAAACACACACACACACATTCCCTCTTCTCCCAGTATTTATCTCTCAAACACATACACATACTCTCACTATCACTCGCTCACACTCACGCAATCTCTCTCAATTACTCATTCTCAGTCTCTTACACTCACTTTCTCACACCTAACACACACTTTCTCACGCTCACATTCTTATTTTCACACCCACACACAATCAAACACCCAAACACTCTCACTTTCAAGAGACAAATTGTCTCATCGAATGTCTTTTCAAAATACGAATTGTCTTGTCTTGTCTGATCCAGTGTGCAGTAAGCCTAAAGTAGTAGTTCTAGACAATATAACCAAATTCTATAGTTAAAATAAAATATAAATATATGTAAAATGTACCTTTATGACGAATTTTTGGTTATAACTAAAGATAGTTGCTTGTCTTACCATACAAACCCATCAATAACACTGGTCAACAAATTGAAACTTTTTCCTGTATCTGGTTTGTAAATGGTTTAATAAAACTAATTTTTTGGTGCTGAATTCAGTGGAAAAATCAGATTCTCTCTATTACGTCACATTTACAAGATGCACAGCACTAATACAAAGACAGTTATACGACACTAGCGACTATCTGCCATTTTAAATACAAACAAAACATAGCCCTCAGAACTCACCTCTGTTTTCTTGATAGCGTAAAAAAACTAATTTAAACCAACAAAAAGCAATAAAATAATCCACATTAAGCCATTATATTCATATTTACAAAGTTTTATTTCATTTTTCTCTGACAAAATGGGATGACAATGCTTTTCTTTTGTAAAGTGTTTCATCAGTCTCCCTAAAAAGAAACCAACAGTAATCGACCATCATCGAAGGGTTCCAGTGTCCTAGGTAACGATGTTACATGGTCAGGATATCTTGGTGAAAGTGTTCACACTGTTCTTCACTAATAGCACCACAATTTTCTGGGAAAAAGTCAAGATGCGAGTGTAAAAAGTGAATTTTTAGTGACATTTTACACCCAATGTTCTTGTAGTTGTCCAATAGATCACTCATTATGGAAACATAAATATCGTCTATTCTGATGCCCAAAGAGCCGTAAACAATGGGTTTGAAAGAGGACCAAGCAGCGAACTCGATATTTGTAAGCGTAGCATAAAAGGTTGGATCTTTCAACAATGCCCTAATTTGTGGCCTAATAAATATACCTTCTTTTAGCTTTGCTTCATTCAACTTAAGATTTTTTGTAAATGATTTAAGGGCTGACCTTCTTTATCAAGAGCTTTTACAAAGTCCTTCATCAAGTCTAACTTAATATGAAGTGGAGAAAAAAATACTTTACTCGGCTCAAAAAATGAAGAAAATTTCACATTTTTCCTTTACAGCAATGTATAATTTCTTAATAACCAATTCCTTGACTTTTTAGTGGTTCTTGGTGTCTCGGCTGTCCCACAAGCACAAAAAACAACAGAATTTTGTGAATCCACCCTGTAAACCTGTGAGTAGTATGACAACTTTTAAATCACAGCATATCTGTCACTCATAATCATTATATTTGATTCCCTCCATTAGCTAGGTCATACTTTCATAAGTTTCCCTCATGTCAACCACATGCACCAAAGGCACTGGTGGAAGTTTGTGGTCATTATGCAATAGCACTGCTTATAAGCTTGCTTTAGATGAATCAATAAATATTCTTCAATCGTGTGGATTATGTTGAGCACCCAACTCCATCATTAAACCATTCACGTCTGTGCACACACACATTGAATTCTTAATTTCAAAATATACAGACAAAAAGCTATTTCTTGTTCTAAAACTTGAAATCTGTGTACCTTGCTTTAGAAGGTTCCATTGTTGCAGTCTAGAACCCAACAGTTGAGCCTTCTGTTTAGAAAGTTTCAAATCACGGACCAAATCCTTCAGTTCCTTCTGTTCTATGAGGTGAGGCGATCTGTCATGAGTTTCAGAGATGTACTCTTCCAAAGGATGTGCATTTTCTTATTCACTTTCGTCAGATGGTTCTGATGCAGTGGTTTGCAAGTGACAATCACGAACAGGTAAAACTTTCCTATGACGCACAGGCATATGAACTGAAGGGACATTAGGATATTTAATTGTATGTTTAGTTTTACTGGAATGTCCTGCAATATTTGTCAGGCAAAAATAACAGTCCATATGATATTTTGGCTCGCACCAAGCCATTGGAACAGCAAACGGCATGGCTCGGCGGTTTACTTTCATACATTCTATAAGGGTAGTTGTGCAGGTTATGCAAGCAATATGAGGTGCAGAGGGTTTATCCTGATCTACAAGAGCACAATCAAAGTACAGTTTATAAGGCTTATTAACTAAGTCGGTGATTGACTTTCTTTGGGTTTTTGGAGTGAACTTACCACATATATAGCAAAAGTTATTGGGGTGGTTTACACAACCATGAAGTTTAGCAGTTGCCATTACGTTAAGAACACTGTACTAAATATAACCTAAAAATATCAGAACGTCTCACTAGTTCATACATTAAAAGCAAAAACTAAGGTATCAACAAAGATAAATATACAAAGTGACTAACACCATCCAAGTTTCAACACGCAATAAACAGCAAGGCTAACGTGGCTAGCTGAGTCACCTCTAACGGTCAATGGCAGTACCATTCCCCCTCAACTAAATTGATCTACCATCAAATGACTATTTCAGAACTTCTTCCATCATATATTTCATCCATATACAGAGTGAAACCAGCTTAGTCAGTGATAATTCATTAAAAAAAACACATACAACACAAAAATCTTAAAAAAAAAAGTAACTCACAAATATATTAATAACCTTACGTGACAGAGCATTTCCAAAGGAAGATTCGGATTCTACAACAAAAAATACATATTAATTGATGTAGCACACACCAGACGCAAAATGGCTATTAACAAGTGTAATTTATAATGTATAATTTTCAAGAACTATGAATATATATACATGCTTTAACAATAAATATGTTTTCTTATTTGGTTTTAGATGTTTCCTGCTGTGACGAGTTGGTGAAACGTAACCATGGCTGCAAAATCAGATGGAAGTAGTGTTGTTAAGATAGAAGAAGAACAGCCAATAGATTTGAGTCAGGCTCCTCGAAAGCCTTCTAGGCTTATGCCACCTCTTATACCAATAAGCACCTTACGAGCTGGATTAAATATTAGTCGAGTTTATAACAACACAGCTACCACAAAAATAACCAAAAATCCAACCCCATTACTACGCAAAATACAAGTGGTATCGCGCGTTCTGGGGCAGCCAAACTATTCCAATGAGTATAATAAATTTTCCAATAACTTATCAGAAACCGTGAAGGTTGAACATTCAGAAATCTACGAAGAAGACCAAAAATGTTCTTCACAGCTAGATTGTGGTTTTAATAATAGTATTACGTCAAGAAAACGACGCCATTTAGAAAGTGATGAGGACAAAGAGGATTGGCCAGCCAAAAGATTGGATCGAGCTAGAAGTGTGCCCCAACTTGCTCCTTTTCCCTTTCCTCTTGAGCGTCACAAATCATTGAGTGAGTCCCGCATCCCAACAAACTCAGCGTCAGGCTCTCAACAGGACCTAACGGAAGTCCATGGTAGCATTTTAAGAAACATTTGGGGACTAAATCCAAGTGAATGTGATTCCAAAGAAGAATGGCAAAAAAGACTCGAGTTAGCTGCATCACTTGATACATCTAACAAACAATGTAGTAATAATAATAATGATGGTGATGATGATTCTTGGGTCTATGTTGGCTACTATTCACAACTCTTGCATAAGTTTCAAGAACAAGAACTTCTTCGACAGTGTGCTCTTCAACACCACAAAGATGATCAGGTAAGAAAACTACCTTACCAAATAATAAATTAACTTAGATACATAAGTATAATAGATGGCATAGCCATTATTATAAATATAGTGAAACATTTGACCTTTAACGAAAACCATTTATCAATAAGAATATGTTCTCAATCAGGTTTAGGCCTAATCTTTTTTTAGCATCACGTCTTATTACCCGTTTGGGCTTTATGCTCAAGTACTAATTACGCTAATGTTTTAAGGGATGAAGAAGGTTATATTTAGAGGAAGTGTACCCGAATTTGTGTGGAGAGAGAGTGAAAAACCATTTGGGAAAAACCACCCTCAGTAAATCAGACCGAGATTCGAATCTAAATCTCCCAGTCATTGGCAGACTAGTCTAATGCAAGCACCTTAGACTATGCGGCCATCGAAGCGAGTAAAGTTTGATTAACTAATGTACAACATTAATGTGATGGTTGCATAAATACCAGTTTTAAATTTGTAGTATATTATAAAAATATAATAACAATTTGTTTCATATCATCATGTTCTCTAAAAAAAACTACTTCTACTACTACTACTACTACTACTACTACTACTACAGTTGCTACTACTACTATTGCTACTACTGCACCACCACCACCAATTTTTTACTTTCTCACTATCTTAGAGCTAGAGATAGTATTGTGATCGTCAAAAAAATTGGACTCAAGATTTTGATGAATCTCGACGTTTTATGATCCCCCCGAATCCGAAAAAGTTGTTGTTGAATTTCAGGGATGAGTTGTCTGCTCTACTCTGACCAGGCCGTTCTGTTTCGGCTATTGCGGGGTTGTATCAGATATATTTTCGAAATCCGGGGGCAAAATATGAAGCACTTAAGCTCGTATCAGTTTTAATGAGTTTCAGATTGAATATTAATGTGAATTAAGTACCATTATAAAGTTAAAAGAAGTCAGCATTAATTGATTTACTTCCCCCATTTATTACACACGTTTAAAGATACAAAATGATTAATTGAATATTGAATTTATTTGACAATTTTTTACGATAGTAATTGAAGGTCCATTGAAATATTATTTATTTCAATTAATAAACCTCCTCAAATACTTCTAACATTCCAAATATGAAATCTTTGCATCATTTGGTCTTTCTAAAAATTGTTGCATTAGATGCCAAAATTACAAACTTTGAGTAAACACTGTGCTTAAAATATACATTTACTCTATATTTTATACAATGATCCAAGTTTGGTATAAGAATACCTACTAATATATATATATACATACAACGTGTATCTAAAACATTGAATCAAACTATGGCAGACTATTCCTTGGGTGAAAATAGAATGATTTACATCAGAAACCTAGGGTCCATCTTAAATATTAAGGGTGGTATTCACCCCTAAAGATAAAGCTAAAAAGATTATTGTGTGAAATATTATGAAAACTGCTTAGGGTATTACAACGAATCTTTCTATACTACTTATTGAAACCTTGATCATTAATAAACTAAATGTGCTGTTATCATTACCCACCCCCATCTTGTAAAGGGGGGGGGGGGTGTTTGTAACACATTTTTCTGCAATAAAATATGTCAGAGTAAGTATTGCCAATTTTGTCTTAAGGTTACAAAACATTGAGTAAAAATTAACAAAAAAGGTATTTTGGAGAAACTGTCTAGATTTACCCGTTTTCGAGATAATCACACAAGTTTTAGCTCAGAGACAAGTGTAAATGCCTGCCAGGTAGGCAACCAGAATCGCAGTGTTACTTCGCCCTGCAGTAGTTTAACCATTTTTACCAGCACATGTGACTATGTATCACGTACATTTGGTAAAGAAGGCAGGTTTTTGTGCTATGATGGCGAAACTCGGATACTTTTCCTTCTTCATAAGCTCCCATGTGTTGCTATTTATCACATTAGTAAGTTATGCTTACACAGTTCACACTTGGGTGGGATATTAATCATTACACTCTCTGGAGTATTGAAAGCTAAATTAAGAAATACTAATTGCAGTTCTTGTATGTTTTAGTTCCTAGCTTCAAAATCAGATTCATAGCAAGTGTTCAAAATGGCAGCCCCTAACGTCATTGCAATAATTAAGGTGGCGTATCAATGACTGGCGTACTCTTTCTAAAACACGTGGGGTTTCTTGAACCTTATCACCCACAGCACCTATCCTGGCTAACAGCTCTTCCTCGGATTCAATGGCTGTCTCGTACACCAAAGCTTTGTAAAGCCCCACAGAAAGAAGTCTAACGGATTAAGGTAAGGAGAGACGTGGTGGCCACGCAACAGCTATACAGGTTGCCTACCTGGCAAGAATTAACACTTCTCTCTGAGCTCAACTTTAGTGATTATCTCGGAAACGGGTAAAGCTAGACAGTTTCTCCAAAATACCTTTTTTGTTAATTTTTACTCAATGTTTTGTAGCCTTAAGTCAAAATTAGTAATACTTACTCTGTCATATTTTATTGCAGAAAAAAGTGTTACAACTCCCCCTTTTTTACAAGATGGGGGTGGGTAACGGTAACAGCACATTTAGTTTATTATTGATTAAGGTTTCAATAAGTAGTATACAAAGATTCGTTGTAATACCCTAAGCAGTTTCCATAATATTTCACACAACAGTCGTTTTTAGCTCTTTATTTAGGGGTGAATGCTGCCCTTAATATTTAAGATGGACCCTATGTTGCTGATGTGAATTATTCTATTTTCACACAAGGAATAACCTGCCAAGGTTTGATGCAATGTTTTATATAAACGTTGTATATATAATTATTATATTATTAATTTTGGGCCATACACACTTAAGAATTAGATTATCAGTAAGTTTATCGTTTGAAGGAAAAATATAATATTCTGTTTTTGTCTGGTATCTCGCGATATAGACAACATGGCCAAAGCATTTAATCTGTCTTCATTCATGCTGTTTCTTGATTACTGGCATTTCATTGTTTTTAATTGAAAGCTTTTCTTATTATGTTAAAGAAATAAAAATAAGTTTTTTAACATCGGAAACTTTCATCATTCACTAAAGTAATCGAAAACACGTGCGAAAACGCGTCACACACACTAAACAAACCAACGAATTTCCTTTTCTATGAGCCAGCCAGCCGACTGCAACTGGTGCTGGTAGCAGATCACACTTTAGCTCAGCCCCAAAAACTTGTGACGGTCACTCGTTAGGTTGTCATGGCAACCACTCTGTGACTCGTGCAGAGCTCGGGAGCGTTTCTGAAAAAGCCCAGCCAGCACGAGATTGTTAACATACTAGCGCTTTATGTAACAAGCTGGCATGATTATGGTTTCGGTTTTGATAATTTCCTCAATAAAATGGGGAAAAAGATATAACGAATTTTTAAATTGATTTTTTTTCACTATGTAATGAAAAAATATGAGAAAATTTGTATGAATTTCAAAATATGTTTTGTTTCTTCATTTGCTTTATTTTGCAGGGAGGGTGGTGCCCCAAAGCCCTTTTTCACTAGCCGCCCCTTCTCATTGCGCATGACTATGTTTAACTTAGATAACTCCAAGATAATTATAGAATTTATAATAAATTATATTGTTTACCAAAGTGATCTTTCATATATAATAATATTCAAGAATCATCAAGACTTTGGCGTTAGTTTTCCACTCTATAGCTTTCAAAATTGGTTGAATAACTCCATACTGGTCTCTACAGTAGCCTCCATACTGAATCTGAGGAGGAGTATTTTAAAATAATTAGAGAACCTTATTTTGACGTGTCTATATGGTGGACAGTGCGCTTGAAGGGACAAATATTATAAGATTTACTTGTCAACATTTCCTGAATGAGTTGAGTAATTTACGATAATTTCAGGACCAGTCGTTTAACGTCCTCGTCTAACGCCCTTTATATTTGTCACCCAACGGAATGAAGGTCATAGGATTTATTATTTTGATTCTAATGAGCCTAATAGTCATAGGATTTGTTATTTTGATTCTATCTAGCCTAAAACACAACTTTTACCAAATTATTTAAGGAAACATAACAACACCTATTGTGGTGAAACTATAAAACATACGTTGTATGTAATATGGGCACGATTCAGACTCCAGAACTCACGCTAGCAGGGGCATCATATGTAAATGTTCAGTTGGAAAAATTGTTTGATCATTCACGTAATTAGGGCAATAGCTTTTCCTAGTTCCGTCTTCATTTGAAACCTAAGTGTTTATCCATCAATATTATCGATTTTTCCTACACCAATAGCGTGAAGACATTTTAGATCAAGAAGGATTCACCATGTAAGAATCCAGTCCGGTTTCTCGTATTGTGCAGTGAAATATATAAACATACTGTTTCAGAAGCACGTTCAGAATGTAAACCAAAGTGAATTGTAGTCTTATTTGTGAATTCTTACACCCTGCTGAAAAAAGTATCGAAAACGTATATTTCAATCCTGCGTTGTTTGAGGTGTTTAACAACACCAAGCTCGGGGGAAAAACGAGTTTAACGTTCTATACCATTACTCTCGCAAATCCAGCATTACACAGACAAGGATACGGGATGGGCATATGATGGGAGTCTAGAGATGACATTCTGAAATCATGATCGGTGCCAGGGTTATAAATAAACGAAATGCATTGATCAATCAATGTGGAAGTGGATGAGGACATTTGTTTTCTAACATAGGCCATAAACTGTATTTTCGAACCTGCCTAAGGCAAAAGTCATCAGCATTTAGCCTCTTATCCGCACTATGAAGAAAAGTTAGATTTTGATGGTTTACCTCTACCTCTCAAAATGGAATATTTTCAGCGTTTATAGAGGCAAAACGACATCTCGGTAAACGTTTATAGTGAAAAAATAAAGGACGTGGCATCTACATCAACACAGCGGAAAGCTTTAAAGATGTGAAGAACATTGTTATTGTAACTGCTCATGTAAATCAAAAGGAACGCTCTAAACTTTTTTTTTTTCACCACGTATTGCTACTCGTTAGGGCTATATGCTATATACATCGGTTCATGATTACGAGTTCATGGGACTGAAAAGTATTATTTTAGTGCCTTCAGAAACCTATTACGCTCAACAAAGCCACAGCTTTCATGGTCGCATCAAGGACATACACACTTTTGAGCTCGTTGTCTGGTCGAGCTCCTTTCACTCAATCAATATCGTCAACCGGAGAAAGGTTATTTTATTGTTTATGGCGATGGAGAGAGTTTGCTTCTACCAATTGAGACGTGTGATCCTGACGACAGCTGTTCCTACACAGAGAACGTCTAACGCCATGTTGCATACTCGTTCGGAATATACGTGATACAAGTTTGATGACAATATGTTCAAGGATAAACATTTTACTGGGGAAAATGGTACCAATCAATTTGTAGAAGCGTTCGTTGCTGTAGCAAAACGAGTGAGTAGCATCCATAGTAAAGTGATAACTATGACTCCATTGACTCTAGCAAATATTGATGATTATAACAAGGCTTCCCACTGCCACATATGCGATAAAGCGTACAAGGTTGAAAATATTATATTTACAGACCATTCCACTTAAGTATAATCATACATAATTGCAAAGCCTACGATAATATTTTTCTCTTAAGCTCCTTGGTTGAACGAGAGACCAACCCTCTCACCATTGAAGACATTGTAACTAATCATGAATTGGTAAATGTTAGAGAGGAAAATATAAGTACATTTAAAGTCATTATGAAACATAGCCAACATAATCATCACGGGATAACACTCAAATTCATTGATAGTTTCAGCTTTATTTGCAAATTGCTCGAGAGAATGCGTTTCTTGATCAATTTAAGACCACTCACCAATTTTTCCCTGTTGATGACCAAATCAAGCTGTTTGGTAGGAAGTATATTTTCCCCTATGACTATATAGACTATTTAGAGCGTTTGAAGGAGAATCAACTACCCGACAGGGAAACATTCTATAATACCCTCACAGACAGCAATATCTCTCCAGAGGCTTACGATCATGCTTGTGAGGTATAGACCAAATTTAAATTTAATGATTTGTGGGACAACTCTAAACTCTACCTCATGACTGTCGTGACTCTTCTTGCAGACGTTTCAAAAAATTCTCAATAATTCTGCATGAAAAATTACATACTTATTCTGATTGGTTCATTACTTCTTTCGGCTTAGATTTTCATGCACTGCTAACTATTACGTCATTGACGACATTGACATCCCCGTATTTATCGAGGGAGCCATCAGGGGGGAAGGGGGATCTGCGCTGTGGTCAATCATCACTCCGTGGCGAACAATCTGTAAATATCAACGATTTATCTGCAGAAACTAAATTCTCGCCTTATCTAATGGATTCTACTTATTTACGACGTTGTTCTATCTACCATACGGACTTACCGATTATCACTGACAACTCTGAGACAGGCTAAATAAAGGAGGTATCCCTCGAATACCCTCAGAAGCTACATGATGCACATTCTGACATGCCTTTATACCTTGATAAAGGTACCCCACCCGCCGGTTACTCTAAACAGGTGAATATTTTGACAACACTATCAATAGAACAAACCACGTTACTATTTACCGACATTTTAAACTATGTTTGTTGAACGGCTCTAAGCTTGTTAGGATCCATAAGATACTTTACTTCAAACAGGCTTCCTGGATGGCCAAGTATATATCTCTAAATGCTGGAATACAGGGTAAGGATGCCTTACTCTGTATGCCAGCATTTAGAATTCTAGAGTATGTTCTTCAAGCTAATGACTAACGCTGCTTTAGGATGACTCATCTATAACAACCGAGGGCACAGGGTTACTAAAATCGTTAAAAAGTGGGAGGGAAATCTTGGTGCAGGCAATATGATTTCTAGCCCTAACTTTAAAGGCATGACTATCTCCGAGAATCTTGTGATTGTAGAGATTCAAACACAAACGGTCTAATTCTATATGCCAATCTCACCCCGGTTTGCCACATTATATATATTGAAGGTAGTCATGTAACGGTTTTTATACATTATCAGGTTATGCTCCCTGCTTTCTATCTAGATTCCCTCAAGCTAAAATACACCAACACACTCACTTGTTTACGAAATGTATGTAGATGATGCCTATAAACGATTCATACCTTTAACCAATAACTATTTAGCTACATCTACAAATGCTCCAGAAAACATATATGGTAACTTATAGTGAATAAGATAGTGTTATGCAAATTTAAGGACGAGACAAAGGGTTAGATTATAACTGAGTAAATTGGTCTACGCCCCAAACTTTACTCTATCTCTCCGTTTATGGAGGGAATAGGATTATGAAAGCAAAAGGAGTAAAATATAGTGATCCGAGATCACTCAGTCTAGTGAATTGCCGCAACTATCTAATCAATAAGAATATCGTTATGCACCAGGTTCGACTAACAAGATCTGTCCATCCTAAGCCTTACATGCAGAATGTGAATAAAGAAGTATCATCTGCACTTGATGATAAACGATACATTATACCTGTTATCGAAAATATATTAACATGATATAATTATTCCATCCACTATCGGGGACAGGCATCGAAAGAACCACATTCCACCTTAATGTCAAACATATTTTATAATGATATCAAACCTTAACTTTATTTAATGTGTAGCTACTCTTTTAAAGCACATGGAATGAACTGTTGTAAAATAACTAAATAGTTTCTAGATATAACATTTAATCAAAATGGTTACAGCAAGTGTTGAGAAAATATATTTTTTCTGTTTTCGCCCTTCAGTAAACTAACCATAAATTTAGGGTAAGACAGCCAATTCCAAAAAATCTTAGGGAGGACCTTATGAAAACCCCAGGTCCCAAGTTATAGCCCAATCCATGAAATAGTTTTGGCTCTAGCCCAAGGTACATACAGTCAGACAGATGGCATCATGAAAACCACATTTTTTGTTTCAGGGGGTCATGAAACGTCAACATTTATCAAAATCTTGAGTTCGAATTTTTTTACGATCACAATACTTTCTCTCCGATGTGTTGAGAGAAAGTAAAAACACATACTTTAATACATTATATTATTATTGAAGCAATAGTATTAAATAGATGTTTGAATAGTATTGTAACATAAGGTGCAGGACCTGGTAGTGTGAATCGCGAGTTCTTTTGGGGATGTTGGGGTATTTTGCAAAATAAATATGAGTTAAAACACTCGCGAATCACCCAAGGTTTTGAGTATTAAAAACACCACTCAAAAACATTCACTGAATTAAATATACAGCTAAACAATTCAACAAATTAAGAAATCAAAATAATAGTATGTAAACAAATAAACAAGTGAAAACCCAATAAATAGAATTACGCTTAGTCAATTATAGCTAAAAAATTCACTGAGTTAACTAACACTAGTACTTATCTTTAAATTAATAAACAAATGAAAACACATTAAATAGAATTACACTGGGTTAGTTATAACTAAACAGTTCACTGACTCAAATAATATAAGTAATTGCTTTTAAATAAATTAAAAAATGAAAACACACAAATAGAGAACATTAAATAAAGTAAACAGCTTGTTGATAAAAAAAATACTGAATAACTAGTTACATATCAGTTTCTTATCATGTTCGTTCATGGTACAATTTATATTCAATGTTCAAGACACTCACGGCAACCCGCCACTGGTCCCTGCGCCATGCATACTATACTGACACTTGTCACACGAGCACTAGACTCGCTGGTCCACTCCCGGGCTCACTGGTTGAGAACCAAGAACTGAGCACCCACGGCTATCGCTGACCGTGTATATATAGGGGTGGTCTGGAATCCTCCACTTCTAGAATACTAGGCCAGAATTAAAAGGACCCGGACCCTTCCTGACGTGTTCCACGTCCTCCTCCCTGTCCCCTCTACTCCCCCATCCAAGTGAGAAAGCCACTGCATACCTGCTAGACATGGAGGGAGACAAAGAGAATAGGGAGCGTAGTTAGGGTAAACAATGAGAGCGCGCCGGTCCCACTGCTAGACAAGGAGGGAGACAGAGAGAACAAGGAGGGAGACAGAGAGAACAAGGAGCTTAGCCAGGGTAAACAATGAGAGCACGCTGGTCCCGCTGTTAGACAAGGAGGGAGACAGAGATAACAAGGAGTGCAGCCAGGGTAAACAATGAGAGCACACCAGTCCCACTGTTAGACAAGGAGGGAGACAGAGAGAACAAGGAGTGCAGTCAGGGTAAACAATGAGAGCACGCTGGTCCCGCTGTTAGACAAGGAGGGAGACAGAGAGAACAAGGAGTGCAGCCAGGGTAAACAATGAGAGCGAGCCGGTCCCACTGTTTAACATTTAATCTCGTTACAGTAATCTATTTTTGTAAATTATATTTAAAAAAAGAAAATTAAAATTATGTTAGGTGAACAGCTACAAAAACATAACTTATTATTAGAAAAATTAATGGGACAATGAACCACACAGACTTTTTTTTCCCGCGTTTAAATTAAAATACACATTTACTATAAACTCTTAGGATTTGTGAAACCAAATAATAGGTCTATATATGGTTGAAGAGAGACTACATCAAAGATAATAATTTAAATAATATACACTATTACTACTTACGCTATGGCATTATGAACTAAGAAGATTGTTATAGAAAAAAAGAAAAGAGAAACATATTTGTCCTCCTAAGAGCAAATTCATTTTCAAAGAGCTGAATTAAAAAGTGTTTATATTTGCTTATATCTCAGAAATTATTATTATTATTATTATTATTTAGCACCGTGTATTACTACCCGTTTGGGTTATATGCTTTAAGTACTAATTACGCTAATAGATTAGGAATTGGGAAGGTTAAATTAGAGGAAGTGAACCCGCATTTTCGTGGAGGGAGAGTGGATAATCATTTAGGAAAAACCACCCCCAGTTCATCCGACCGAGATTCGAAACTCGATCTCCCCGTCCTCAGCAGTCGAGCAGCTCAACACGACTGACGCGTTAGCCAACTACGCCACCGAGCGGGACTTAGAAATGATTGGTTTTATAAAAATAAATTTCACATTTTTTTTCTTTAATAGTAGGCCTACTACAAGTTTACAATGATAAGTTATTTCGTATCTCAAATAGTTGCGGAGAAGTGATGAAAATTGAAAAATTTCCCAAATGTAAAGTATCCTCAAAGTCATTTTCATGAGAAAATGAGAGCTGCAATCTTGTTTATAATAATAAATGGTGTCTATAAGGCATTCACGAGCTAAGTTTACCTGAATGACAGCTCGAAATGTTACTAGAAGTAATCCCTAATATATCACTACGCCAACAGCTGACATCTATCACTTTGGATGACTGTAATGAAAACAGATGGTAATATATTAATGTGATAGTTAACCACAGTAATTAAGGCCAATATTATTTATATATTTATTTAAGGTCGGACACAAAGTTTATTTATAGTTTTAGACTACTCTTAAAAAAATATTCACACCACTTTCACAAAAACTTCTAACGAACATAGCTTCCAAGTGGCGCATGACGAATTTAAACCATATGATTGAACATGACTGTAAACAAGTATTTTACAATGATACAGACACGCAGTTGATGAAAATATTTTATTCAGTTAAATATTTCAAAATACGATAAAATAATCATAAAATCATTTATTTTATGTAAAAAAAATGACAGCAATTTTCTCTTTTCCAAGTAAATACGATGCCTGTATTAAAAGGTATTGATGTATGCACTATAATACACAAAATCAGTAACGTTCCAAAACGAAAAATAAGTACTTTTAATTATGTTTAAAATATAGTTTCGAGCTGGATAAAAAGAAATTATCAAAAAAAAAATGAAATAGTATGAGAAAACTTAAGTTTACATTATTTTAAATGTAATATATAACAGGTAATTAAAGATCTTTACATTTATAACAAATCTGTGATCTTTTACAAGTGTTGGCAACCCAAAACCTAAACATATGATTTTCGAACTGTCATACAGGTAAAAACCTATCACGAACGGAATATAGATATGAAATTTAATCAAAATTCTTAGGGTGAATTTTTAGAAAATCGATGTTTTCTTTTTTGCCCTGAAGTAAAATACCCTTAAATTTAGGTTTGGAAATCTAAATCCAAAACCCTCTCGGGAGGAAGTTATGGATACCCGAGGTACCAAATTATAGCCAAACCCGTAAAAGAGTTTCGGCTCTAGTCCAAGGTACATTTAGACAGACAGACGGCATCGCGAAAACAACTGGTTGTTTTTTTGTTTCAGGGAGTCATGAAACGTTAACATTTATTAAAATCTTGAGTTCGATTTTTTTGACAATCACAATATTTTCCCTCCAAGGTGTCAAGAGAAACTAAATATGTTTATTCGATAACTTCTCAAATATATATATATAATGATTTTTACTTGCATTTTTAACTTTTATTTACCGTAAATACAATATTTAACCTTTACTTTGATAGGTTTAACCTCTTTAATTAACTATTATATTGTAATGTTGCAAATTTTTAAATGTAATATGCTGTGAATAAAAAGTATAAACTTTACTTTGTTTTATTGTTGTGTTTAACCTCTTTAACTAACGATTATGATATTATCTTGCATTGTTTAATTTATATACTTTGAATAAAAATGTTAATTTTGATATATTTAACATTTTTAGCTAATTTTATATATGTTTGCTTTGGCGCACGCTGATTTGTTTAACCCCTTTAATATGATTTAATGTATTGTTTAACTACCTACCCGCCTCGGTGGCATAGTTAGCTAACGCGCTAGTTTAGTGTTGAGCTAGACTGCGGAGGATGGGGAGATTGAGCTTCGAATATTGCTTGGATGAACTGGGAGAGAATTTTTCCTAAATAGTTTTCTACTCTCCCTCCACGCAAATGCGGGTTAACTTCCTATATATTCAACCTTCCCAATTCCTAACCCATTAGCGTAATTAGTACTCAAGCGTATAGCCTGAACGGATAATTAGACATGGTGCTAAATAATAATAATAATAACAAAGACATTGGTGCACTGGATATCATCTCTGAAGGAACTGCATGGCTTATATTGGGAAACATATTTTTCATCCTCTTGTTTTCTTGTGGTTGATCTCTCCTTGAATGTAAGACAAGTTTCGCAATGCTGGTCCGTCAATGATGCTAGAAGTTCCTTTCTACACCAGCACACTACTTTCTGACATATCTTAAATTGAGGAGATTTGGCAACAGATAACAGAGAGAGGACGAAGATAAAGTTATTCTCTCCGAAGTGATATTGGGTGTAGCTGAGCGATTACGTGTATAAACAAAGTAAGCTATTGAGTAATTGTTTATTTCACCTTCTCCCCATTATGTCAAACTATTTGTTTTTAACCACTGTTCTTGAAATAATCTTTGAAGGTTGTTGAATATGTATGGAGGCTTGAAAATGGCCACTACTGTTAAAGAAGAAGTACTTGTTACCACAGACAGACAAACGTTTAACGATAAAGATTTCAGCTTCCTACCATTGTCTTTCAAAGTCCAAGAATATTACACGTCTGCGTATAGTATGGACAGGTAGTAAGACGTTGTGGTAAATAAAACATATAGTACGAGTCCCATTACGACAGTGATTATTCTTCTCAACAGGTAAACTTTTAGGTCTCTTACGTTTATGAGAAGAGTCGATGTTCTTAACAATTATTTTCTTAGCTCTAGGAGTAGACTTGTTCTCTTTAGCATCTAGGAGTTCAGTTTCAGCGATAGGTTTGGACCTCTTTACAATAATGTATTCTTGCCTTCAGGCGTAGGAGAGCGATTACTCCCTCCAAAAACTCGGCGCTTGGAAGTTTTCTTAACTTTTCGGACGGAAGGGAAGGTCAGGCCATGCCTAGCATTCACATTCACTTCATCTTGTCTGGCACAGAGACACGATAAATGTTCAAAACCAAATTGAGGTCTAAACTTGTTGATTAGAGCGATGATGTGGAAGAGTGAACTCGTCACTGCACTTGTATAATTTAGAATAGCACTCTTATTCCAATCTTAAAGTTCCAACAAATCAAACTTAAAACACTTGAACCAGTCATAAAGAAATCTGACAGTTTCTTATGCACACGCGTAGAACGCACCAGAATTAATGAAGAACTCTCCTAAATAGCACTGGGTTTTAAGAGTTCTGAGTGAAGGGTAACCAAGATCTTTCTGTTTGTAAAAGATGTCATCGTGATTATTGGTAATTACACTTTGAAGCCAAGTTGTCTTCTCCACACCTTTAATGAGAATCTCATGTCGTTCTGTATACAGTCGTTCTCGTTAAAGATGAGAATTAATTATAGGCACAAGTTAAGTGTATATCTATTCCATTTTAGTCTATGATTATGTGTAGACGCCCAATCCACATTCTTCTTGGTCCATGATGAGAGACGTTAGACGCCGAATGCTGGTGGATACTTGTAGTTAATTGAAACAGTCGTGTTATTTTCCCCCAATTTGATGTACGATGGCAACCTCTTTGTAGATGAAGACCTCATCATTACACGCCGATAAACCTATTTCACTGGATGGGGAACAAATTTTTCAGACTATTTATGAATCTATCTTAATTATGTAACTGTTTGAAGGGTTGTAGTGGATGATGCGATCGTGTATGATCAGTCAGAAAGCTTTTGCTGCAAGTATATTTTCTTCTGTCTCGAACTTGATTCGACGTGTTATCATGCCCTCATTGAGAGTTGCATCGAACACGATTATGGGGGCAATAAACTTGAAACCTTTTGGATCAAGTAATGGTAGAGGAGTGCTCGTTCCATAGTATGAGGTTTGAACATTAGTGTAGTCCTCATACTATGGTGGAAAATGAATCTTTATCAAAAACTAGGTTCATATCGTCTTAAGGGTACATTAAAACTAAAGACTTCTGAAACTGATATTGTGATTTGCCGAAAACAACTCTACTATACTCATTAACACAAAACAGGAGTTTGTACCTGTCCAATCCACAACAGACAATAATGGCTTACAAGAAGTGGCACCTTCTGCTCAAGAGTTACTTTCTAGAATCGAGCTAAGTAAAATTTCATGGATTGTACCTCATATTAAGACTGATATCAATCGCCTAAATCCGCACAAATTCATCAAGAGTGGGAGGATCATCGATTTAATATTTCATACTAACCTTCCTACTTCTACACAACACGAATGGACTGTGAAAACATTGACTCTTCTGGAAAAACCTCATTATGTGATTGTTGAGTTACAGAATGGTCGAAACATTACGACATCTACAGATGGGAATCTTTTCGATCATTGTTGTTTAAGATCAGCAAAACACTACTTGAATTCAGTCATGTACCCTTAACAACATTTTAGAAAACATTCTAAAATAATCTTACGTAAGGAGTGTTGAT
>CABFVX010009191.1:0-13502 GCA_902151425.1 Timema shepardi
ACAATCACCCTACCATTACACATTAGCGTAAGGGCGTATAACCCGAACGGGTAGTAAGACGCGGTGCTAATAATAATAATAATAATGCTGATATATTTTTATTTCGCCATTTTGTTGATATCTCTATTCACAACACTAATTACAGCTGCTTCATTTATTTAGGAACATACGCACTTTATTAAGTAGGTTGATTTTGAAATTTGATTGGGTCTCCCAAGCAGATATTAAAACGTACAGCAGAAAAAGTTGAAATAATTTCAAGTAACGTCGAGCGGACAGCGCCAAAATCTTACAATTGCTTCATATCTCGTCATAAATCACGTTTCTCGCTCGTTTCTTGTTTTTGTTTTTTTTCGGCGAGCTTGTGAATGACACAGTAACTCACCTTACTTTGCCCAACACACGCGCGAAACATTTTGAAAATAGGGCCTCTAGACTCTTACTAGGAGGTTCCAATGAAGCAGAGCAAGGGGAGAAGGGTTTTTAGGAGAGAAAAAAAAGGAAAGCAAGGGGCTTAATCAAAATCAAGTTAGAGGGACCGCACACAAGAGGTGATTTTGAAGGAGCGTTAAGGGGTTGTGGACAAGGGGGTAGATGGGAAATTCAATTTCAAGTTGTTGGTACGTTTGAAGAGCGATGGCGTTCCTCCGAGCTTGGGAGCTGGACGGGTCCGACCAACATAGACGAGAACTGTGGGTAGATGGATATTTTCTGTCGACCCCTCAGAGAGAAAGGTATTGCGATCGTCAAAAAAATCTAACTCGAAATTTTGATAAATGCCGACGTTTCATGATCCACTGAAACCAAAAAACTGTTTTCGCAATTCTATATGTCTGTACCTCGGGCCAGAGTCCAAACTATTTTACCGATTGGGCTAAAACTTGGTATCTGGGGTTTTAGTAAAGTCCCCCAGAGGGGTTTTTGAATCAGATATCTAACCCTACTGAAGGGGAAAACGAGAAGAAGAAAAATCGCTTTTCTAGAAATTTGTTCAGTTTATCATTATAAGCAAGATGGCAATTCTCATTTTACCATGGAAATGACTTTAAGAACATTTTAATAGGGTAAATTTTCCATTATTGACCATAATTAATCTCCACGACTATTTTAGATACGAAATAACCTTTCACGTAAATTTGGGTACACTTCCTCTAAATTCAACCTTCCTCATCCCTAAAATACTAGCGTAATAAATATATAAATGTATAACCAGAACGACTACTGTGATGCGGTGACAAAAAAACAATTAATGGGAAGGGAGAGGAGGGAGGGGTCCGAGTGACACATATCAAACCAACTTTCGTTAAAAATAAAATATATTTCCTATCAATTGGTTAACACATGGATGAATTAATTCTACACAATTGCTTCAAACGTGAATCTTTGATTTTCTGAATAAAATAATTCAATATTTCTTTTGTGGTATTAAGAACATTGGATGTATATATACTTTCAACACTAAGAATGTTCCTTTGAGCAGACTATTAGGGACAGAACGGTGGNGGGGAGTGACCCCCTTGTACTCCAAGTTAGTGACGTCTGTGGCTTTAAATCTTGAGAAAATTTGGGGAACCCATCAGCGTCCACAATAATGACAGCTCTAAAATTGGTTTTAGATTTATTTTTCGATACATCATTTCCATAGAAAAGGTGTCAAAAAATGGCTACACACTATTTTTAAAATTTTGGAAATATTTTTCATTCATATTAGGGGTGGGGGAATGTCATCTACAAACTTGAAAAAGTTAAAAAGCTAATGTAGCTTACAATGTCTGCAGACAACAGGTTGACCATTTTGATTCTAGCTGATGGTGGGTTTAATAGATAGATAGATAAATTGATGAGATATCATTAAAAATAAGATTAAAACCTAATATATTAAGAAAAATTAAAGCATATCTAAATATATATATTTTGGATACCAAGGGATAGTTTAGATTTGTATTTTGAAACAAAGAAATCACCCAACATTAATATCTGATAATTTTATTTCTAAGACCCATATCAACTATTTAAAAGGTTTTAACACCTTGAAAATATTTATAGTTAAATGTACAAAAGTTAAACCTTGAGCTTAATATTTAAAAAAAGTTAAAACTTCCTCTTACCAATACTAATGAAGTAGGAATGCGTAATGTATAATTGGAAAAAAATGTACCAGAATCGGTTTGTTGGGAAAGTGATACCTGTTTAAGTAAAACCAGCAGATATTTCATGTCACTGGCAACCTAAACAAGACGAGATTGACGCCTTTGTTCCCATGTCCATGGTACTGTTTGTAACAATGTTTTAAATTAAGCTAATACAGCCCAATTTAACAGAAAGAACCATATGTGACAAATAGAAAAGTCAATAAATCCCCCAGAAAGTTTCAGTTGAAGCTCACTTAATTTGTTCATTTAAATTAGTTGAAATATGATACCTGAACACGGGAATCAAACCCGAAACCTTTAGCATAGCATGTCAATGTTCGATCACAGAGCTAACCAGGAATCGTGCTCTGCCAAGGACACAAACGAATAATATACCCAAACACTCAACCTCCAGGTTAAAATAGTTGCGCACCACTAGGATCGCTGCGGTTAGTGCTATCATCACCCAGCAGTGACACTAGCGAAGCCCAGTGTTGAAGGACTCAAGCTGGCAAAAGAAGTGCAGCGAAACCTCCGTGAGGTTGAGAGTCTGTTTCTTACTTGTCTGTGGCCTAGGATCATTCATCACTCATAGTTGAAGATGGGATGTAGTAAACGCGAAATAAGGTCCGTGTTTTTGCAGTTTTTATAACGAAACTGTTGTGTTTCTTTGTTCAAAATGAATCAAATATTTCTCCAATATAAACATAGTTAATTTTCTCCGCGTGATGACCTAAGCAATTGTTGAATATCTGTCAAAGGTGTCTTGGAATATAATTACCGATTTTTCACTTCATTTAAAAAGTTTCTCATATAATCCCTCCATGCTCATGATATATATTCATCAACTGTTGATATCACCGTGTGAAGACGATTAAATTAAATGTTGCTCCTGGAGCAATATTTGATTTATTTTGCCCCCCCCACCCCAAAAGTTATGCTATAAAAACTGCAAAAAAATTCCCTTAATTCGATTTCTCTTTATCCCTACCTTTAGGTCGAGTCTGTGATGGACGTGCAGAAATCATCGACTACATGTAATCGTTAAACTAATATCGCTAGCTATTATTATATTAAATTGAATTGTGGTCTCCTACAAACGCTCCTGTACCTACTCTTAATTACAACGATTTACAACCTGTGTGTTGATTTTCATTGTTTAAGGTGATTGGCCCTTTTCATTTGACGTGGAAATGCAGAGCCATGGGAACAAACGGTTATCTTCAAGAATTTTTATTGTTTTGTAATTTTCTTTTTGGAAACAGTTTGTTCAAGAATATAAGCTTGTTGAGTAAGTTATACTTTTTAAATACACACCTCCTCTATAATTTTAACAGTGGTCAAATATCGATAAAGTTTACAATTTTCAATAAAAAAATGCCGGCGTCATAACAAAAAATAGGAAAATTTAACAATTAATAATCATCGATACATTATCTTAGAAGGGGTGTTGAAAATATTAATATAAAAATTTCACTCGTTCTCGAGAAAACTGATATCTCCAAAGGTCAGGCCTTGAGATATACAACTGTCACTTATGATAGATATTATCAGTACAAATAAAATAACAATAGTAATAGACCAGGTTTGCTATTCGAATGGTCTAACGTCAACCTTTCTCCGTAAAGAAGGTGTTGCAATACCAAGGGCAATCATAAAGTGGATCACACGGACCTTTATTTGATCCACACTCAAATACGCAAAAACACAAGTACTTGAACTTAGATGTTTAACTATCAGCATAATGAAATATTTAATTATACACGTTAATGGCCTAGAGGCTGTTTTATTTTAATAATCCAAATGTTAACAATATTATGTTTTTAGATTGCGGACTATGCTCAATAGCAACAATATACAACGGGAAGAGAATAAATGTATTTATGTACAAGAAATTAATATAAATTTTCAGAGTATTAAACGCACAATCCAATAATAAGTACATTCATAATAATTTGACAGAACCAACTTATATACACGCAAAAAGTTAAAATCTAGTAAACAATTATTGAAAGGAAATTAAAGTCGGGAAACACGTATATTGAAAAGTATATTTGTATCACATCTCCTATCTTATCCATATCACCTAGTAGGAATATGCTCCTAACTATACACCTGGTTACATTAGACGTAAGTAAAGATATTATTATCGTCCAACTACCCGTGAGGCGGGGCAACCTACACAAAATGGCTTAATATATCTCTTACAAGCATACTGAGTGTATAATAACGGTCAACAAACATTAATAGAAATTCTCCTTGCGTTACAATTGAAAGTAAGATAACACTACATATAAGTTCCATTTAGAACGACTAGCACAGTAAGGCAGGATCCATATCATAATAGCGCAATATACCCTACAAAAATAAATAACAAAACTTGACATGATTATACTACCATAGAATCTAAATTTAAAGAGATACGTCCAAAAAAAAATTGCCTCAATTCATAACAAATCTAATTACCCAACAAACTAAACTATTAAAATTATTCCTAAAAAAATATGCCAAAGTCAATCCAAATCAGTCCTTACATAACTAAGTTACGATTTAACAGTTCCCCAGTTTACAAATTATATAATGCTTGTCCAATATAACGTAGACTTACATGTAGAAAGATCCTACATCAGCATCAAAGAGTGGCTGCTACTTGCTGGGTACACGCTTATATTTATTCAGATTTGCACTGTGGGGAAAATAAGGGAGGGTGGATACACAAGTTTTAATGATGTCACTATCAGCAAGTTAGAGTGAGTTTCCCTCATTGACGCCTGCGCACAACGTATAAGAGGGAAATAATACAGGGGGTAGAGAAAACCACGTGATCACCAAGAGCGCTTCTCTCTCTCTCTCTCTCTCTCTCTCTCTCTCTCCAAGTTTTAGCGCCTGCGCAGCGTCCGCTACTCGGGGAAAGTCAGCCGAACTAAGTACCTAACCTTCCGAGGAAACATTGTTTTTCTTGTTTAACGTGAGCAGTATCTATGTGCTCGGAGGACCCATGAGCGGCACTGGTTTCCCGGTTAAACGGGGTAAGTGTAACTGCACTTTTATAGGTGGCGGAGGTTATGCGATGAAGATGTTTGTAGCCACGGTACAAACTCGTCACTCTCCTGCTAGACTGAATTGTCGATGACGGAGAGATTGAAGCGTGAATATCAGTCGGGTGTATTGAGGGTGCGTTTTACTTTCTCTTGACCCCTCTGTGATCGCTAAAAAAAACTGAAAACGAGATTTTGATCAATGTCGACGTTTCATGACACCCAGAAACAGAAAAAATTGTTTTAGAAACTTGGCATATGGGATTTTAACGAGGTTTTATCAAATAGTTTATAGAATTAGATATCAAACACTAAAATTAAGGTTAGTTTACTAAGGGGCAAAAAAAAAAAAGTAAATTGAGTTTATCAAGTACCGCTCTAATGGTTTCGAATAAATACCGCACTTATGCACTATCTAGCATTACAAACAAAATGGAGTCTCTAATTTTTCCATGAAAATGACTTTAAGGACATTTCCAATTTTGATAATAGCTCCACAAATATTTGAAATACGAATTAACTTAACATTGCAAAGTTGTAGCAGGCCTACTATTAAAAATAAAAAAAATTATTTGAAATACTTCTTTTTCAAACTGATAGTTTACAAGCTATTGGCAAATACATACCTGTATTTTAATTTGAAATTAATGAACTCTGGAGTTGATTGTGAACCGAGATGTTAGTTTTTTCTTAATATATTTCTGAAAGAAGAGTATATTATTTATTTGATGCTCTTTGGTTGAATGTGTTTTGTTTTTTTCCCATCAAGCTTATGAAAGTGTATATTATTTTGTTTCACAATGTTACTATTTTAAGTTTCTTTCTTACTTTATTTAATTTATTTGAGATATTTAACGTGCACTTTCTGAACCAACTGAGTATATCGGCACTCGAGAATGTCTATGAGCAAGAGCGAAAGAGCTTACTAGTTTTGCAGGAATAGGTATTTTCACAAAACTTGCAGGATTCTTTTTAATGCCACAATCGACATGGGACTGAAGGCTTTGCTTCCCCTCCAAAGGAAGCTGTATTACGGACTTTTTTAAATCAAGAATAATTTGTTGACCCCAGCCGGGCTTGAACCCATGAAAATTGGGTTCTAAGGCAAGCACTTTACCCCAATATCATCGGGGTAGACTGGGTTTTAGTATCTGTCTCCATATTTAGATAAAATAGAAATTCTGTGTGGTGCAAAAATGCTTTACCACTCTACTTTTGAGCAAATGCCTGTATATTTTATCTAAAATTTGACCATAATCACATTATTCCATTAGCGTAATTAATGTATGTGGTAAAATAAACCTCAAAACAATAAGTTTGTATTTTCAAAAAGTTTATTTCTACAAAATTTTACTATAGGCTATTTCTTCTTAGCCCAAGCACAATTACTATAAGGTATTCACGAGCTAAGTTTTCCTGAATGACAGCTTGAAAAGTTACTAGAAGTAATCCCTAATATATCACTACGCCAACAGCTGACATCTATCACTTTGGATGACTGTAATGAAAACAGATGGTAATATATTAATGTGATAGTTATACACAGTAATTTAGGCCAATATTATTTATATATTTATTTGAGGTCTGACACAAAGTTTATTTATCGTTTTATTCCACTTGAAAAAATATTAACATCACTTTCACAAAAACTTCTAACGAACATAACCTCAAAATGGCGACTGACGAATTTTAAACCATATGATTGAACAAAACGGTAAACAAGTTTTCTTACAATGATGCGGACATGCAGTTGATGAAAATACTTTATTCAGTTAAATATTTCAAAATACGATAAAATAATCATAAAATCATGTATTGAATGTAAAAAAAAATGACCAAAAAATTCCTCTTTTTCAAGTAAATAAGATGCCTGTATTAAAAGGTATTGATGTATGCAATATATTACACAAAATCAGTAACGTTCCAAAACGAAAAAAAGTACTTTTAATTATGTTTAAAATATTGTTTATAGTTGGACAAAAAGAAATTATTTTAAAAAAATGAAATATTATGAGAAAACTTAAGTTTACGTTATTTTAAATGTAATATATAACAGGTAATTAAATATATTTACATTTATAACAAAACTGTGATCTTTTACAGGTGTTGGCAACCCAAAACCTAAACATATGATTATCGAACTGTCATCCAGGTAACAACCTGTCGCGAATGGAATATAAACATTGGTGTTATTGTATTGTATCATTTAGATTATACATTTAAGCCTTCATTGTCATGCATTGGTCTGACAGATAAAGAAATTACAAGAGTTACCTTTATAAGTTCACACGTCAAATCATATGTTCTGAAGCTATTGCTGTTTAGATATGTATGTATGTAGTGGACGCGAGAAAAGAATAATAGTGTTTTGCAGGGATTTTTTTTATTGTTTGTTCAAAATAAATAAAACATTTCTACACTAGAAATCTAGTGTTTAATTTTCTTTACCTGGTGATATCAACAGTTGTTGAATATCTGTAATGAGCATAGCGGCATTAGACGAGAAACTCTATAAATGACGAGAAGCGTTGTTATGAAATTCCAGGGCATCATTGAAAGGTGCTGGAGAAGACTTGAGAATATCAGGAGTCCAGACCCACCAAGTGTGAAATCAGCAGCCGGGACAGCATTGAAAGAAGCTCCCTCCTCCCACCCCTACCCAACACTCGCACCATCTCGTATTTACGCCATAATTCTAAGGGTTATTGCTAAGGACGGCGCAACCTTAATTGTGCAGTGTCACCAACCAAAAACCACTTTTTAGATCATCCAAAGGTTATGCTTCGCACTGTTTAATTATTTTTAGCTCAAATAGTCATAATTAATTCATAACACATACCTGTCACCTGACACCATGGTTGACAGGCCCAGCCCAGGAGTACATTTTAGTTTTTTACTTTTTTATTATTGAACAACAGGGTTAAATAAATAAATTTAGTACAAGTATAAATACGGTATTTTATTCACACAATTAGAAAAATTGAATGTAACACATCATAAATTGTTGTTGTAGTTGTGAAATGTTTATATTATTACTATGTAGTCATTCACTATACATGTTGATAAAACATAATTAATTCAATCAAAATATGTATTGATTGGTAGTCTAAATGTCTGTCTATTCACTGTGTCAATCCAGTGTATTAATTAGAAGATAGTGGATGGTGTAGAGAAGAAGGTTCATCACAAGGACTGACAGTTGAACGAATTCATGTCGTAGCGGGGCCGCCGGTTTACAACAGTTGCCCTTTCCACTTTACCGGTTTAATTACTATGATGTTTTATAACACAACACATTATACCATCTTATTTGCAATGTTTACAAGACGTATTTTAAAAATTTGGCAACATTATCTGCTTGAATCTGATTGAATGCACTTATAATATATTCAATCCTTACATTTTTAAAATATTTACTAACACAAATGGGAACAAGGGGTGCCTCTCAGCACCCCCTTGTTCACGGTGCCCGGGGCGGTCACCCTCCCTTCTTGGGGCGGCCCTGAGGAGGACAGACAGGGCGACAAATAATTCCTTAGAAGGTGAGAAAAGAACCATTTTGGATTTGATTCTTCGGTACAAGGTAAACTGTATCGGACACATCCTTAGGAGGACCTATCTTCTGCACAATATCGTAGTAGGAAAGGTTGAGGTAAAGAGGGTTCTAATATATTGGATGACTTGAAGGAAATTCTGGGAGCCTAAGGAGGAGGCAGAGGACAGGGCGCTTTAAGTTTACTGACAAAAGGAAGGGAACTGTCGTAAGACAGAACACCTAATAATAGCAATAAAAACTTCTAAGATACTGACCTTCTCTCACGTCGCCTACATCCTAATCTTAACAGATAGAAATTTATCGATTCTGGAAAAATAATCCTGGCTTAAAGTAACATTTTGTATTGGACCCGACATTGTATCCAGGGCTGAGAAGAGCTCCCTCCCTCCCTCCCTACCCCCCTTTCCGAAACATGTTGAGTTATAGTCTAAAAACAATATTCCTGGAGATATTTCAGGTTTTATTTGATTATCATCACATTTCTCCGCCAGTTCGGGTTGTACCCATGAACTTATTATACTAATATGTTTGGGACGATGAAAAGTTGAGTATAGAGGACTACCCACATTTGAGTTGAGGTTGAGTGAAAATAAAAAAACTACCCTCAGAGGTTCAAAACACGATCTCTCCTTCATAGTATATTGAGAGAGTGAAGTCTTAGGCCGCTCGAACATCGAAATGGGTATTTTATAAAGAAAAATTGGAAATTCAATTATCTTATTTAGAATAAATATCTATACTCTAATTTTAATACTAAATTTAAAGTTTATCCTTTTTAATATCTAAGAAAATCGGTTGTGTGGAACTTCCGAGAATTACTCGATACACTTAGTATACGTGAGAACAAGACATTGACTGCGATCTATTGGCAAAATACGAAAGTTTAAGCACTGACTCGGTGGCTCGGATGTTTACAGCTAAGCATTTTTATTTTAATAAACACTGACATATTAAAATCACTATCTTGAAATTTTTTAAATAAGTTAGATTTTCGAAAAATAATCTAATACTAAGATGCTGCATTTTACAAGTGGATCTATCTAATGAGGATATGACTATTAAAATAAAAGGATTTACTCTTAAGTATAGTATTCTTAATTTTTTTTCTGCTTCTTTTCACTACCCATTCACGCAGTTAATTACGCTAATAAGGTGGATATAAAACCAACTTGAGCTTTATTTAAGGGTTCAACAAATCACAAACAAAATTAACACGGCATTGAAATATTGTTGTAGGTTTGGTTCTACAAATCTATGTACATCTCTGGGAAAGCTAAGTAAAAAAAAGTATATACGTACCTACCATTCTGTACTTCCTGATAAGTGTTTCAGAAACTTGATTCCACATCAAATACAAAAATTGATGAACTCGTTAATGTCTAAGTGATCCCTTAAAGAGCATTCATCATAGTAGGCCCAACCTGGCTCCCGGCTGTGAGTGTGTGTGTGTGCGCGCGAGGTGTGGGAGTAAAAGGGAAAGGAAAATACCAAGATATACCAGAAAGGTGTGCAGTGCATTCGTATTTGAATGATTACTCGAAATTTCCGCGGTGAAGATGGGGGACAAAGCGACAAAGTTTCTTGTTAATAACTACAGTATGTCCCTGTTATGACAGAATTAAGATGTGTGTACGTACAATGCTTATCTGTGAAGCCATTATAAAATTGTCAAAAACTGCCTTTTCATTGCCGTTTTTATCTAAATATAATTACAGTAGCACCGTGGCTTCTTTGGTGCTGACTGACAGCTCACAGCTGACTTCTGACAGCCAACATTTAGGCATATACCTAAATTTTGACTGTCAAAAGTGACAGCTGCTAAACACATGTTTTTGCAGATCATCTGGTTTGGCGTAGGGATATGTAATTTGGTCTGGTAACTTTTTGAAGCTGTCAGTCAGCACCAAAGAAGCCATGGGGCTACTGTAAATATCTCAACAATGTTCAGTATTAGGAACTTCTTTTTAACTCTTTATCTTCATTAATGTTTAGTCAGAAATGATTCACGTGCAAAATTGTTGGTGTAAATTTACAATTTCTAGCCGACTGTATCACAAAGAGTTGATTGACAAGTGAGGCACGCTCTGAAAACCTTATTAAGGTTTATAGTGCAAGCGATTTACTTAGAGACTAGAGGCAAGATTAGCGTTTTTCAACAGGCTCTCAAGGCTCACAAGATGGTGGGAATTTGGAAAAGGAAAAAAAAAAGTGAGAAAAAATATAACCTATTAAAATATAGTGATAAACATTATTTTATTAAGGAATATATCTATCAGAATTTTAGTTATTAAACTTTTAAAAACATTCTTAACACAAGTTTTTAAACTATACAATTTCTTCTTAAGAAACTGGTGGTGTGCCTTGAAAATGTTAGTGCCGTGTTCGTGTACCATTAGTCGGAAAAAAGTTGAAAATCTTCGGGCTAGAGGCTTGTTTAGCGAGAGCTTGATATGAACAAACACATGAAATATATTCTATGTAGGCCTATCCATACTTGAAAGCATCTCGAGAGTGTTCGTGAAATGGTAACTTGCTAAGCAATTCAACTTATCTAATAAAATCGCTCAGTGGTCGAGCAACAACCATTCAGTTAATAGTATTGTTTTATAATAATTAGTACGTAGTGAAAGGATATTCAGTGACAGCGTCAAAAGAAGAGCATAGTGACAAAGCAAGTTTTCATGTGTCATTTTCAATTAATCTTTTACAATGATTCATTTTTCACAAAAAGTTAAATTAAACTAATTTGTTCACATGTGTCATTGATTATGATGGGACTGATTAACTAAAGTTTCATTTGTATAAATAACACTGTTTAAAATTAAGAGCATGCATCATATGTCAAGAGAGTCGGGAACATATTTGGGCTTGCTATGATGAACGCTCTTAATGTGAGCTCCGGTTTGTGAGATACCTTTGTGCGCAGTTATCATTATTATTATTATTATTATTAGCACCACATCTTACTACCCGTTCGGGTTATACACTCTCACAGTAATGTGTAGTGGTAGGGTGAATGTGAGATGAAATGGAAGACCTACAGTTTTACGTGGAATCCGAACCACGGTGAAGGCCTGGCATTCAACACATTCACAAGCTGTGATTAATACATGTCTTGTCAGGTGAAGGGTTTGGTAATCAGATAAATCTGTGCCGGGACGGAGGATTGAACCCCGGGCCCCCAACATAGAAGTCTGACACCTTACCCCTAGACCGCCAGGTCACCCTTGCGCAGTTATCGCCTGAGTTAGAAAATATATTAAATAAAAAGAAGCTCGCCAGCACACAAATTTCATTAAAGGTTGTGTATCCTGTCCAGGCGTGAATATAAGTCAAAATTGGAAAACAATTGAATTTGAATTAAATCTTTACATTAAAAGAAAAAATTAATTAATTCTTGTACATGTTCTCATCATTCAATTTGTTTTCATTTATCAACAATGATCATTAGAAATTAAGAAAACTAGACCTCCTTTTCACTTTTGATAAAAGCATTAAAAAGTAATTCGGTATAATAAAATGAGTGTTCTGACATTCTTTTTGTATTCATTTTCAATAAATCAATGAAAATGACATAGAGATAATTAATTTTATGAACCGAGCAAGATCTTCGAGAACTAGATATACCAATGAATTTTAAAGCTATGTTTTATAGTTAAATTAATTTCTTAGTGTGTGTTGACAGCAGGGTTGTAAAAATGGGCTTTATTTTAAAATAGAGCCCAACCCAGTTTGATTATTTTGGGTTTTATTGTATTTGATTGGGTTTTTTTATTTAATGTATTATGTATGCCATTTAATTCAAACAATAATCCAAATATAATAATTATTCAATAAAAGACAATGAAAACAAGAACGCAACATTGTAATTTTTTGGCAACTCTCTATGATGAGCTACCAGATGGAAAATAAATGTGTGTTGTAGGAAAGGAATGGTGGAATGGAGGAGTGTGGAAACCATGTACCATGATTGCCAGCTACTAAATTGATTTGTTGCCTTAGGCCTTATTAGTTACAATTTTATAGTATTTGTTGAAAAATGGCGGTATAGTGGGATTAGAGTAAATAATATTGGGTGGAGTGTAATGCTCAAGATAATCAGCGGAAATAGAACTGAACCGAGAAAAAAATTGGTCCCCGCTGGTCTAGACATGTGTGTGCATATTATACTTATAATTAAATTTTGTAAACATTGTACCAAACTATTGACATTTTGGAAAACACCAGAATTAGAACTTGCAAGAAAGCCTAGCTTCTGCGCCCACGTGACGCCATCCGTTTCCAAACACTCGTTTAGCCACCATTATTTAACAAAAATGTTGAGCATTGAAGCCACTGGCCAGATTGTAGCGGTAACAACAGGATCTATAAACATGCGCGCACAAGTAAAAACAGTACCAACCTTGCACTTTCTGCATAAAAATATATTTATCTTACAGATAAATTCAGTTCATAATACGCATTAAACATTAAAGCGGTTGATGACCTTTATCTGGTCGCTAACTTTAACTTACAAATAGCAATATTTATTTGATAGTCATAGACAAGCCTTAAGAAGTAAGCATAAATATAATTTATCAAATACAATATAAATTAGAACAATAATTAAATACATCAACACATTTTAAATGTTGAGTCTAAGTCAAAAATAAAAGGTTAAGTCTTAAGACTTTTATATGCCTTTCATTAAGTTTGTAAGAAAACTATATGACGAAATTACTCTTATAACTCCAATTTACAACCTGCTTTTAATACACACACACACACACACACACA
>CABFVX010009192.1:0-19607 GCA_902151425.1 Timema shepardi
TTTCTAGCGGTGGTATTTTAATAAAAAAAATTAATAAAAGGACGCTTATTGTGACGTAACTATAAAAGATAGAGACATGCTGTCACTAAATTTTTTTATAGATAGTGATGTGTCCTGAAAAATTGTATTACATCATTTTGTTCTATCAATAATAGTTTTCGCAGCGCACGCGATTGAAGGAAGTTTTTTGTTTATTTTTTTACACCTTGGGTTAGATTATTCAAGTTTTAGTAAGCATCCCTAATTTTATTGAAAATGAAACATAGCCTATGTCACTCGGGAATAGTGTAGCTTGCCAACGGTGAAAGANATTTTTTAAATCGGTCTAGTAGTTTCGGAGCCTATTCATTTCAAACAAACAAACAAAAAATCAAATCTTTCCTCTTTATAATATTATTAGTATTAGTATTATAACTAAACATGATGAAATTAGGGCTACAGTTTTTCTTATAGTAGAATCATAAAACTTTTCCTTTTTTCCCGCGAACATTGATAATTTCATAATCTTTACAATTTAAACTTATTTTATATTCAAATTTGGATTTTATATTTCAACTTCGATATATATAATATACATTTTAATCGTTTGTATTTAAAATGAAAGTTGTGCTAAGATGGATATATAATGGTTGGATCTGTGAACAGCATCAATATTTCTTTTAGTGATTTTAAAGGGTACCCATATATGTTTTGATGCTTGGTTGATTGTAGCACATTTAGCAGGATTATAATTGGATGCTGCTTTTAATGCAATTTTGTTTTCGGGACAATACATTTATTTATTTTCCGGTTTATTTAATTATTGTAAGAAAGAATAAAATGAGCTTTCCCAAAATGTTTACTTTTGAGAAAATGATAAGGCAAGAGCCAGTTGTATTAGGGTCACGCTGTACATTCCCTTCGGGCCAAAATAATATTAACTAATAATTCTTCTAGTGTCAAACTATTAAATTAAAAGTTTAAAATCTACTTCGTTAGTAAAACAAAATAATGTATCCACTTGGTGTAGGTAGAACATATTCATCAAATTAAGCAGCTATACTTGTTTTAATATTTAGAGGAGAGTCTTTATTTGTCTACTGAGCTCACTTATTTATGTTATTTTCATAATTTTCTAGAACATCTTGTTTGTTAAAGCTAACTTCCATGTGTTTCAAATATTGCATATGTATTTTTATAGGTATAAAATTTTGGAAATTTAATCATAAAATTAGTCCTTTATTTTTTTTATAACTCAAGTGTTCTTTCTTACGACAGGACCATTCCTTTTGTCAATGAACATAGATCGTCAATACGCCCTGTTCTCTGCCACCTCCCTTAGCTCCCAGAATGTTCTTCTTTCCTTAAAGTCATCTAATATTTGAATCCTCCTTCTTCCCAAGCTACTCTTTCCTTTAACCTTTCCTTCCATGACGTCATGCAGAAGATAATTCCTCCTAAGGATGTGTCCGATCCATTTTCTTTATACCGAAGAATCACATCTAAATTGGTTCTCTTCTCACCCATTTTTCTTATAAATTCTTCATTTTTCACCCTGTATGTCTACCTGATATTCTCAAGTCTTCTCCAGTGTCACATTTCAAAGCTCTCTAAGTATTTCTTTTCCATCTTCCTAAGATACCGAGTTTATTCTTCATACTGTGCAATATGTAGAATTTTATCAGTTTCTTCCTCAGTTCTAAACCCAGCTTGCTGTATATGCTGTATTGTATCCGTAAAGTAGTCCTTATTCTCTACATTCAACAATACAGTTCCTATGAAGCTCATCAAGCGTTTTGCCATCAAATTAACTGACGTGTTGTCTGTTCCCTCAAACAATTTGACTCAACTCTTAATGCTATATTATTGTGTTTTATAATAAATATACTTTCTCTAATGGGGATTACTATGCTTCTCAATATGCTCATCTTGAATAAAACTATTATAACTTTTTATCATATTTATTATAATTTAATCTCGAATGATTGCAGTTGACATGAGTTAACTTTAGCGAACATCTAACCAGTGATGGCAAAACCTGGGGGAGGTGGGCAATGAGTGGAGTGCCCTCCTGAAAAGAGTTATCCCTTCTCTATATGTATTTAACTTCCTTCTAATATACTCTGTTCACAACTTTTTTTTTTTACTTCTTTCGAACGTGACAAAAATTAATTTAAAGTTGCCAATGCTGAAAAAAAAATAGGTTCCTATATTTACCAAAGAAATATAAAATATGACACGATATGTTTAAAAAAATTTACAGTTTTTAAACACGTAGCTTAGCGTATGAATACATGAAAGTAGGTATAGTAACATTTTTAACATTAATAAACTTTATGTATTTTTATAGATATTGTACTTATTAATAAACAAACATATTAAATCAGCACATGTCTTACAAATTTAACATAATCTAGGACAGTACGTCCAATAAATATTACATACCCAGTCCAAGCATCTATATGTTTACTAACTCGCTTTGCTCGTTGGAGGCCTCGCCCCCAAGCCCACGTTGAGTTTTCTTTGCTAGTGGATGTAAACAAATGTAATTCCAGAGCCGTTTTTTGATAGGTCTTACCGTTTAGCCACAAGAGAGCTTCAAAAAGGGTCCGCAGCGACTTTAAAATTGCTCCAATATTTTGAAATTTTTTTCGGGGGTTAAAAATTAAATTTTTCAACTTTTTGAAATTCTCCCGTCGGTAACAGGGTAGAAGCTATAAGCTTCCAAATCTCAAGTTTCTAGCTCATTTGTAAGTGGTTAAACATTAATGTCAGTGAGTGAGTCAGCCGTGTGGCTTTATAGTAGTGTAATAATTGTAAGCAGGATGGTCCTGTTTAGTAGATATCTTTTTTTAACATCAACATGAGTCCCTTAGACTAGAGGTAGACGATTCTAGCCACATTTTCATAGATTGATCTGGAAGGTCGATATGCCACCAAACCCACAAGGGTGGATTTTACAATTATGTTTGTCCTCATGTATGTCTGTCTGTTTGTATCTAGGACTAGAGCCAAAACTGTTTGATGGATGGTGTTAAAATCTCATATGTATAAAGCTACATGGTCATGCTGCTAGGTAAAATCGTAATTTCAATTCTATCTACAAAATTATTAATTATTAATTTTTGAGAAATCAAATTTCCTTTAGTTGCTTTAGTGATTTTGTTAAAAATTGATATTCTGAAAGTATTTACTCAATAAGTAACCATGTTTACTTGTTTATCAGATAAAAATTAATCTAAGCGTAGTTTACTGCAAACTTATTTTTTAAATGTTATTCCAAGCGTTAATGAAATGCATAAGAGAATAGGTACCATTGTGTCATACCATTTATGTTAAATGGGTAACAGTGCAAGAAAAATAACAAAATAAAACCAACTATAATCTTTGAAAGTGTTATACTGCATTGGTTAAAATAATTATGATAAATCAAATAAAGTATTTCCTTCATTAAATATAAATACATGAGCAATAGCATATTTGGTTTAATTCACAACTACAATTTGCTTGGAGAAACTAGTCTACCGCGTCAGTAATGCTCACCATCCCCCAATTTACAAACCTTTCGCCCCTTCTACCCTTTCTCATCGTTTCAATAAATAAACCTCTATTTTTGTATCCAGCTCATCCTCAATTTTCAGAGTTTAGTTAGGGTTTATGAAACTTTTTTCAATACTTATTTAGTATCGTTTGACATTATAAAACATTGTTAGGAAAATGAGTTTGATTTATTTAATAAATCACGTTAATACCATTACTGAATTATACATTGTATTAATGTTCTGAATATTTTTTGTTTTAATTCCTGTAAATAAATATTCTTCCTAATAGTACTGTAGAACCGATAAAGCATTCACACCCTTAATAAGAAGGGGGGGGGGAGGCTAATTCTCTAGATCCGGCCATTCGACCTTGTCTTACTTCTGATTTCCTGGCTTATGGAGGAATTCATTTCTTAGGTGGGGGCCCATTAAGGCGAATTCCATTATCCCCAAAAAGTACGTGAGAATGATGATGGGGGAAAGCACACATTACCAAAGCGTGAAAGCACGTACTTTTTCAGAGGTTAAGGAAGGTTTGGTAATCAGATAAATCTGTGCTGGAACCAGGATTTGAAACCCGGACGTCTAACACATAAGTCTGATACCTTACCCCTAGACCACCAGGTCCCCCACACCCTAGATCATTGATCATCCATTTAGATAAATAGAAATACTCTTTAAAAAGGATAAAATGTTTACCTTTACCTTTAATTGTACCTGAATATTAACGGTTTCCCCTGACTTCAGGGATGGCTGAACCGATGGTGTAGCGAGTTTTTACCCTCGGAGCTGTGATTAAATTAGACAAAGGGTATTTTTTCACGTTATGGTTGGACCTAAGAATCACCATTATCATAATTATCATTTGGGCTAAATATATTAGCATAAGGGTAGTTAACGACTTATTTTTAGATAAAAACATGAGCTTTAAGGAAATGCATCGAGAGGATAAGAAGCCACTGTAAAAATAACACCAATAATGCACCAGAACACCAATCTCCCTGCCAAAACTAATTAAGTGCGATATGAATCTAGCGCCTAATAATACTTGGCCACCACTGAGAGTGAAATAACATTAATAACTAAATAATACAAATAATTAAAGATTTAAACATATACAACTTAATGAAACAGTGTACGTTTTAACAAAATGAACTTGCATTTGTTCGGGAGATAAACTGATAAATTAAAATTAATTAAAACACTGCATGTATTCAGCGAATGAAAGAGCCTTCCGGCTCATATTCAGGTACTTAGCCCCTCAATTAACTTTACTGACTACCGGAGTTCTCCCTTCAAAAGTCATTCATGCTAGTCATGTGATCATAAAGTATCAATCTGCCTCGCTTAATTATGTTTTAAGCACCGACATTAACGCTGTCCGATTTGATAAGAGTTGATTGCTTTTTGAACGCGCTTTTCGAGTTTGTACCGGGCTGGGTATAAACTTTCAGGGTGTATACTGTGTAACATTTGTTTGATAATGAACACGGCCACAGTTATTCGGAGAACATGCCGCGGCGCGGCGGACGCAGTGACAAGTCATCTGTTGCGCGTTTACCACTTTGGTCACGGGGAATAGGAGTGAGAGGGGGGAAGTACCGCGGTATACAGCCCAAATATGTGGAGTTTTCATCCGAGCTTATACAATACTGGCAGAAAATATTTAATTAGAATATTTGGGTTTGAATCGACTCGTATTGTTTGTTTGTTTTGAAATTAGTTAATTTTAACTCTAGTCAGTTGGTTTACAAGGCAGAGTGCTTAAACTACACTTTTATTAAATATATACTTTGAAAGTATTTTTTTACTATGTATGAACTGTAACATCTGCTAAGTATTTATTCTTAGCAAACCGCAATAATATCCGAGCAAACAATTATAATTTCCTAGCAAGTTGCAAGAATAATATAGCAAGCTACAATAATATACCAGATAAACTACAATACAATCCCAGTGCAGTACTATACATAATCCCCCGTCAAAATTACGTCTTGCCTATTCTCGCTGAAGGTTTTTTACGGACCCGCGGCTTTTGTCGAAGATATATTCAACCCACCAGGACAGTTGCGCCCTTTTTACTGAGCGTTTTCCACATTTGGCTATGTCATCTACTGAGCATGCACCAAACTTGGTTTAGTCAATATTAGCACCGCGTCTTACTACCCGTTCGGGTTATACGCACTTACGCTAATGTGTAGTGGTAGGGTGATTGTGAGATGAAATGGAGAGACCTACAGCTTAACGTGGAATCCGAACCACGGTTGAGGCCTGGTATTCCCCACATTCACAAGATATCTTGTCAGAGGTGAAGGAAGGGTTGGTAATCATATAAATCTTTCCTGGGACCGAGGATTGAACCCCGAGCCCCAGCACAGAAGTCCGACACCTTACCCCTAGACCACCAGCAGTTGCAGAATGGGTGCGGTTTGGCTAAGTTCTCTGCACCTTAAACGAAGAGGAATATTGCGCCGACGTGGTTGTGCTTCAAAAATCCTGACCCAGAACAACCCAGAATCATCGATAAGATGATAGATATTTCCATATAGACGCGTTATTCACTCCCCCCCCCTCATTCCCGGATACGTCATGCTCTGGCCACAAATCGTATATAATTAAGGATCCGACCCGAGAAGAGACAACTTTCAACGCTGACCACGATATAGGACATACTTACCTCTCTTGAGAGACGATAAACAGGGAGCCGCAGTTGTCACTGTTAATCTCAAAAAACATTTTTTCGGCTTATTAACTTATTAAATACATGTATCTTCTGTTTTCTTTTAAAATTCATTTCCGTTCTCATATTTTAAGTCATGTTAAACTTTACAATTTGCAACTCACTTTTAGAAAGAGACTTTATAGTAACAATGTCCCTGGACTCTTTTATTTCTTATATATTTTTCATGTCATGTCAAACTTTATTATTTGCGGTTCATTCAACGTAAAGGTGACATTTTGTAGCAACGTTTCTGGACTCATAATGTACTTTTTGTAAGAAATTGAAATTAAACTTCTTTTTTTATGGGTAGGAGAGTTACCTTCTCCAGCCAATTGTGGGAAAGAATTAGTTTCCCAGGACTGTTATAAATGTGTTTGATTCCGACAAACACAGAACAATGTCGTCAAGGGGAGTATACTCCTTTATTGTTTTGTTTTTTTCGAAATATACTAAGTTTTATTTTCTCCCAGATTTGTTAGCACATATTTCTACCAAGCGGGATATACGTCTGTGTGCGAATTACACTAATTTAGGAATTATAGGTTGAATTTCAAGGAAGTATAATCACATTTGCATGGAGGGAGAGTGGAAAACCGTTAAGGGAAACCCAACCTCAGCGCACTCGACTGGAATTAAACCCCAATCGGTCCATTTTAGGCAGTTTCCTCTATTGCGAGAGTAGTAGCTTAGACCATGCGGCTCCCTAAGGGGGCAATTTCTTACTGTTCTTTCTGATGTAACCTTAACCCTAACCTTAGTTTACTGACGTACTTGTTCGTGAAGGTTACAGGACAAAGAAGTCAGATTCGTCTTCACTACTGTTCCCGTGACCGGGAGGTTGGATTTAGAATCCCAGTAAAAAGAACTGGCATATGTTTTAATATTTTACCATACAAATATGAATAAGATCCATCTTAATTCTAAATCATTCATCCCTATGCCATTATTTAAAATACAATATTCTGATAGCTCATATGTGGGGTAAGATGTGTAACAGAAGGGTCCTTCAATATGACCTTTGGAGCTTAGCCAAAAGTAAGTTTGCCACGTTACACGTGTACGGCCTAAGTATGACACTACTATCTTGTAATGGTGATTTTTATATTAATAATGTGACTTTTCATCCTCTCTCTAAGATAATACTGGTGTAACCTCTTAAAATATTTCCTCTTCAAAATTTTCATTTATGATATCTATAGTTTAAGTCAGTGGTAGCAAATAGTTATACGAGAAGATATCTACAGGTTGTTAAAATCCATGTGGGGTTTGTGTTCCTTCCCAGGGCTCTTTCTCCGCCTTCCTGACACCCTAAAGTCTATACTCTAGAAAGTTGAAATTTGATATGGATGATGTTAGTATTAGACCCTACATCTTTTTAAGAAAAATCTGAAACTTTAATTATCTAAAATATCAAGTTAAACATATAAATTGAGTCTTAAAGGGCTAAATTTGATATGAACATTATGAAGCATGCTTTCTTTACTAGAAAAATCCTAGATGGAGGATGCAACGTTCAAATTTACTCCAATTCTGATTAAATATAGAGCTCAAAATTTCTTAAGCTAATAGAAAAAATAAGTTTACTATAACCAAATTTTCAGTATTTTTTGTAATATTATTTATTACCGTGCTAATGATATTTTTCGAATCAAAAATCTACCAGTTGCCGATACCACTTAATAATAAAACCTGAAAACTAAACAAACACAAAAACAAAGATTATCTTAAAGTGATAGATAAAAATCAAGGGAAGAACTAGCTCGAACCTAGAATCGACAGAAGAATTAAAATAAACAATTTCTGATGATATAGCTCAGGGAACAGTTTTTATATATAGCAAAACATGATGTTAATGTTTCATTCTGTTTCCATAACAATGTCCATTATTTCATTTATGTCCTTGCTAAATAGTGATTTTCATTTCTCATTCTGTTTCTATAACAATGTCCATTATTTCATTTATGTCCTTGCTAAATAATGATGTTCATTTCTCATTCTGTTTCTATAACAATGTCCATTATTTTATTTATGTCCTTGATAAATAGTGATGTTCATTTCTCATTATGTTTCTAAAACAATGTCCATTATTTTATTTATGTCCTTGATAAATAGTGATGTTCATTTCTCATTATGTTTCTAAAACAATTTCCATTATTTCATTTATGTCCTTGCTCAATAGTGATGCTTTTTTTCATTATGTTTCTACAACAATGTATTCTACTCAGTTTCACTCATCTTATGATCGTGCTTAGACAATGCTCATCTATAGAAAACTACTGAATATTCGTTCGTTCTGCCTTGTGGTTGTGGTAATCATTGTTGCGTGGATTTTATCTAATCTATATATGTTTGTTGAATTTGTCTTTTTAACATTTGTAGAGAATAAGGTCCTTGGCTATATTCATATTCGTAAGGTACCAATTATAGTCGGATCTATTGGTGTTTTCAGGAATGCCAGGCCTCCACCGTGGTTCGGATTCCACGTTAAACTGTAGGTCCTTCATTTCATCTCACAATCACCCTACCATTACACAATCACCCTACCATTACACATTAGCGTAAGTGCGTATAACCCGAACGGGTAGTAAGACGCGGTGCTAATAATAATAATAATATTGGTGTTTTCCAGTATTTTTATAATACTATTAAATTGTCTATCGGAAATCACAGTCTATAGTTAGTCAAATTATTTACCATAGTATTTTTCTCGTGATTTTAATTTGTTTGTAATTAATTTGTTCCTTAACAGTATTACTTCTTCAAGTATGACTCCCCATAAACATAAATTGAGAACATAATCAATTGTTTTATTGCTAAGAAATATCAATACCAAAAGAGGGTTGTGTAATAGAACTCGACCTCGACCAACAATCGATAAGTTGAGCAAAAATCTAATTTCATAAAACATCCTCACTAGTTCCTCCCAAGGTAACCCAGCTTTTATACCTCTGACAGATCCCACACTTACTGATACATGTATTTCTCTAGTGACATTTCCCTATTAGAATGACATTTTCCACGGGACTTATAATATGGTTGCAATGCAAGAATTAAACTTGTATTAAATAATTCTGTTAGAATAATACACAATATTCTTGATAATAGTCAGGTTGAGAGAAGAATCCGGTAGCAAAATGTTCGCATCGATCTACAATTTCTGCAGTGTATGTCCCTCGGGGCTCCCCCTCACCCCCTCCCTCCCTTCCCCAATACATATTGAGAACCTGAAATAGCCTGGACACACATTGCGCTACCTAATGTTATTAAAAATCTAATAATAGATCAAAACAACAGGGAACAGACTTTACGCTAAATCCGAAATTGATTCTGTCAGGGACAGGCCTAACTCCTAATTTTACAAATAAAAGGAATACACTGGCTATTTGTAAATTAATATAAGTTTTGACTTTTTTTTACTTGAGATCATTATTAATTTTAAATTATGTTGGTTTTTTTGACACCAAGTCTTGCTACCCGTCCGGGCTGTATAAAATTTGAAACTCTAGTGAGATAGGGATAAGGAAGGTAGAGCCTATAGTAGAATAGCTGCATCTGCGTGGAGGGATCGTGGAAAAACATTCTTAGAAAAACATCCTCAGTACCCAGAAGGAATTCAAGCTCATTTTTCCAAGTCCTCTAACGCCCAAACTATAGCCTACGAGCGTGATATTTATCACGCATTCTGGTCTTAATTAATTCGTAATATTTGGGATTATATATTTCCATTCACTATCAACATTTATGTATGGGAAATAAAATAAATACTTACGATGTTTCCTACGCGGAGAGTTTGAAGCTATTTTGCGAAGCGGGTTATAAGACACCACTGTACGAAATAGAAATAGAGAGAAGAAATTAGCAGTTCACCCTGTGAGGTCACTTGTTTATCTACTAATAACACTTCCCCTTTTCCTCTGACGAGATTACACAGTCATTATAATATTTGCGTCTTGAAAGAATTGACTTGCTTTTTAAAATTATCTTTTTCTTGTTTTATATTGTAAACATAATGTTACCATATATTTTTTTAATCTGCATACTGGCAGGAAGACTCCTGAAATACAATTATATTGGCTAAGCCAAATGAATCTTGTAGATTGTAGATGATTTATAAAAAAAACGTTTATTAAAACAATACTTCAAGATAAAAATAATAATTTTGTGACACTGTAAGTCTTAAGGACTTTGCTCACCTGTGGCATCCTTTTATTTTAAAATAAAATGATTAAGAGATTTACTAGCCCGTGATACAACGTCTTACTCTATTTGTTAAAGATTAGTAGGTTAGTTTATAAGAAGTGAACCTGAAATAGTGAAGAAATTAAACAGGGAATGTACAGTGAAAAGTCACACAGGATGAACCAATACACCTAGCAGAGATTTGAACTTTGATCTCCTCCTTATTGGCAAGCCAATCTATTAAGAGTTTTGAGCTTTAGACCGTGATACCAACTTTGAGAGTTTAAGGTGCTCATTGGTTGCTGAAAGTAAGTCTGGAAAATGTTTTTATATTATATTTTGAAGTCTCAATATTTTGATCTATATAAAATCTTATGTGATATAAACATAGAAAGTGTAGCAAAAAAGGGATTGATGCTGCAAGTTTTATAAAACTCTTCAATGTTTTTTTTTGTATAAAATATCTCGGCAAGAAAAGTCCCTAGTGAACGGGGACGAGGGAGGAACAGGCCGCTGCCTTTAAGGTGATAAGCTAGGTGGCTCGTTGACTTATCTTCAGCCATTCGTCTTCTTTTTATCCCCCTTTCTACTCTAAAACTTTTTTATTAGCCATTGAAGTAAAGTTTCGCCTTGAGATGCATCACGTCCTCACTAAGACAACTTTTCGTCACGCCACTGAGGAACGCAGAAGGATTAGTGCTAGTATTTCATCAAGTCTTTCAAGTTGTACTACCTCCGCTCCCCCTCCCCAATCCTCACTCCCTCTTCTACCTCTTTTAAACCACCGCTAACCCCTCCCCTACTCCTAACTAATGTAATGAATGAATACATACAAAATGAAACCTCATATATATATATATATATATATATACACATATAAATTGTCAAAAGACAAATCCCTACTTTTGTTCGTTCTTTTCCATGACTGGTTTTATATCGTTAGGTTTTACACAAGATATATTCTTGGCAACTGTAAATACATAGATGGATACATATATAGATGGACACGTAGATAGGGCACAAAATAGCTGAATTCATCGATATATATATATATATATATATATATGGGCACATGATTATATAGACACATAGCTATTATATAGGCACATAGATAGACACGTAGATTGGAATATGGATAAACATTTATATAAATGAATATATTTATGTATGGAGATATATTATATTATTTAGGTTACATATCTATCGATAAAATATCCTCTGCGCATCAGCGTCATAGGGCCAGTTTCATGGTCAGATTGAGTCAGCCTCAAGTGCGGAGCTATTTTTAACACAAGACAACACCCACATAAACTTGAACGGAATGGGCCAGTTTCACATATGAAACCATGGAACCATGATACTGGCTCATAGTGTCAAGACTATGAGACCAAAAAACAAGAGACCTGTAGCTTTGTACCACTCTATATTATGGAGTCCTTGGGAATGGGGAGTTATAGAAGGTGCGTTTGACTATTTATTAATATTATGGAGTCCTTGGGGATGAGAAGATATAGAAGGGGTGTTTGACTATTTATTAATATTATGGAGTCCTTGAGGATGGGGAGGTATATAAGGGGTGTTTGGCTATTTATTAATATTACGGAGTCCTTGGGGATGGGGAGATAAAGAAGGGGTGTTTGGCTATTTATTAATATTACGGAGTCCTTGAGGATGGGGAGGTATAGAAGGGGTGTTTGGCTATTTATTAATATTACGGAGTCCTTGAGGATGGGGAGGTATAGAAGTGGTGTTTGACTATTTATTAATATTNTGGGGAGGTATAGAAGGGACTGGCTATTTTTTAATATTATGGAGTCCTTGAGGATGGGGAGGTATAGAAGGGGTGTTTGGCTATTTTTTAATATTATGGAGTCCTTGAGGATGGGGAGGTATAGAAGGGGTGTTTGACTATTTATTAATATTATGGAGTCCTTGAGGATGGGGAGGTATAGAAGGGACTGGCTATTTTTTAATATTATGGAGTCCTTGAGGATGGGGAGGTATAGAAGGGGCGTTTGGCTATTTATTAATATATTTGATTTAAAGGGTACAAATTTCAAGTTCTATCTCTTATTTGTGTTAAACTCTAAAATATCGGTAGCTATTATTTTTAAACGCCATTGTTGTAGTGATCAAATAATAGAATTTCGTGAGTTCCTAAAAAAAGTCTATAAATAGGAGAGATCAACCCAAGGTCTAAATGACTTTGTTTAATTTCCAAATTTGGTCTGGAATATGTGTAGTATTGGGTGGGTCCTAATTAAGTATTAATGACCTAACATTTAATCTCTGAATTATTGTTTTCTAAAAAAATTAATCACAGTTGGTAACACCTTTTACTTCTATAATATGGCCCCTGGTTCAATTCTTTACATTACTGGGGAAAAAAAGTATTGGTGAATTGTCGGTATTGGTGAACTGCACGTTTTGCTAGTTATATTTTTTAGCATCAATTTTTACTAGCTGTTCAGTTTATATGTATGTGTACTAATTATGCTAATTAGTTGGGGATGAGTAAGGTTGAATTTAGAATATGTTTACCCACATTTGCTTTGAGGGAGTGTAGAAAACAATTTAGATAGATTAAAGCTCCCTTAGTGCATACGACCGGAATTTGAACCCCTAACTCCTTATCATCGGCAGTATAGTCTATTGCGTGAGTGATGCCTTAAACCATGTGATCACTGAGGAAGGTAATTCAAATATTTATTGGGTTCGTAGCTCACACGCTTTCATATTCAATTAATTTAGAAAGCGCACGTTAAATGCCCCTATTAAAATTGATATATTAAAAAAAATTATAATTTTTATATACTCTACTTTTCACGATCAAAAATTAGTTATTTATTTGTCAAATTATAGAACAATATTTCAATATGATTGGTATTTTAAGAGTAACGATACAAATTGTATATGTAGTCTATTGGTTGGATGCACTGAAAATTAACTCGCCTCTTTCACTTATTCTTATATATCATTTAATGTCACGTCTACCTGCATAAGTGGGTACATGGGCTAAGGTGTATGACAGCATGTATACCTCTTCTGGTCTGGTTTGATTGTGATGAGAAGGCTGGGGGTCAAATTCCGGATGCATGTATTGATAATGGTTCTTATACTAAAGGTGTTTTCCATCATATATATATATGGTTATATTTACTGTAAATTATAAATTAATTTATCTACCTCATTAGTGTAAATATATTAATAACCCGTGGGTACATTTATAGTAATTTCTACCTTAATTTATCCACCCCATAAGTGTAATTATGTGAATAGTCCGCTGGTATTTCTCTAATAAATTCCAGCCTTGTTTTCCTACCCCAATAGTGTAAATATGATGGGTAATGAGAGCCGTTAAAAAGAAAAATCACATAACGGCTATTATTATCACTAGCACCGCGTCTTACTACCCGTTCGGGGTATACGCACTAATGATAATGTGTAATAGTAGGGTGATTGTGAGATGAAATGGAGGACCTACAGTTTAACGTGGAATCCGAACCACGGTGGAGGTCTGGCATAACGGTGGAGGTCTGGCATTCCCCACATTCACAAGATGTCTTGTCAGAGGTGAAGGAAGGGTTTGATAATCAGATAAATCTGTGCCGCGACCGAGGATTGAAACCTGGACCCCAGCACAGAAGTCCGACACCTTACCCCTAGACCACCAGGTCACCTCATAACGGCTATTAAATACATTCTAAGCCACTCAGTTCTATAGTAAATTCTTTGTTAAAATATTTTAGTATTTTGTCAGATATTCGAATATAAATTCTACTCCTAGTTTTGTATTATATTTAAAGTAAGTAAAATACATCGAAATCATATGTAAGTTTCTGTCAGAATTAATAAAAAAGGAAACTTTGACGTTACTCTCGCGCTAATATCAGTTTTAAAAACATGTTCATTAAAGTAATAACGTTTCTAATTTCCCATAGAGAGAAGAAATCATGCAACGTGTGGTTATAGAAAAGGATGCACTAGGATGGTTTGTTCTCGCTGGCTGCACTGAGTGGCTACGTGGTAGCTGCCCTCTCAAGCCAGCTTTTGGATAGGGTGTCTGACAACACCAACCCTTTGTTCCAAATGGGACAGGCCCTTATGGTTCTTAGGGCTGCTTCTAACATCTCTTCTTATTTCCCCTGTACCTTATATTTTCCTTCCAGAATAACAGGCCCACATCCCGGCATCAGAAGCAAGTTTGCCTCTGTAAATCCGGAATCTGGCCCTCGTCCCTTGGAATACATCTCCAGGTTACCCAGAGATTGTTTCATGTTTGTAATAGGTTGCATCACTTCCTTGTCAGTCTTTCATAGTTTAAGTTTTGTCATTTGTCATCCTACTTTTCAATGTCTTATTCCTGGTATTTCATCCCAATCATTGTCTTCATCATTCGAGCTGTCATTATCAGTGTCTGATATGTTTCTTCTTTGCTAGTATCGTTTAAGCCCCTCTTCTCCAAGTCTGTATATGTAGTTTTCTTTTTCCTTGGGATGTTAATGTTGCGACATCATCAAAGAGTTCCCGCAGGACGTCATCTCTTGGTATGTTTTAGATTATACGTCCTTGGAGTACTTCCTGTTGCTGGTTCCACCTATGCTGTGTATTTCCGCATTCCCAAACAACTTTCTCTGGTGTCGATACCTACCCGCAGTCACATGCACCAGTCTCGGTTAGTCTTCTGTCATTAAGAAGCAACTTGTATGAACCATGTCTCGTTATGTAGTGGACAAGTCCTTGGGTAGTTTGCAGGTATCCAAGTTCCAGTCGCTCGTGGACACTTGGGAATATATTAAAAGTAATCCTATCTTTAGTGATTCTCACCCAGTTATCTTGCCACTCCTCGTGCATGACTCATCTAATTTCCGTTGAGGTAATCACTTTGGTTATGATGAACGCTTCTACTTTCCTCAGGTCTTCTTTCCTCAGCCAATATTTGGTGTCTCTCCGTATAACTTTCAGCTTCAATGTGCATATCCCTAGTGTGACACTTAACGCATTCGTTGACATCGTTGAGTATGCTCCAGAGAGCCTCAGAGTGATGCCTTTCTGAATATTCCTGTGTATCCCGGCCTGTTTCTTCAATTTGAGTCTGTGCACTCATCCGCTTACTCCGTAGTACTCTAAGGAAAGAAGTATCACCTAGGGATAGCTTTTGATAATCTGCTTAGGGAGATGGAAACTCTTCTGCCCTATACTTATTAGTTAGTTTATCACTCACTTGGCATTTCTACATACTTGCTCCATGTGGGCATCGAAGTTTCGCTTTTCATCCAAAGTGACACCAAGGTGTCAAATGGTTTTTCTCTGCGTTACGTTGTGGATGTCTATATTCAGGTCTGGATTCCATCCAAGCACACCCCTGAACAGCAAATATGTGGGCTTTGCTAATGCTAGTTACAGCTTCACCTTTTTAATCAAGTATCCAAACCTTCTAAGACTCGGTTAGCCTTGGTTTCCATCTGTACTTTCGATCCTTCTTTGACTATCACCAACAGGTCGTCCACGAAGGCCACCAACCCCGTCGTTTCAGGGAGTGACTCAATATCTTGCAACCTAGGCTTTAGTCCCAGTTCCTAAAATACACGTACACTTACCGACCCTTGAGAACATCCCTTAGTCAGTTTATTGCTTTGAGATACTCACGGACATCTCAACGGGGTGTACCCATTCCAACAGTAATCTAAGAAACTGTGACACAGTAATGCAAGACATCTAATTTCCCTCAATCTCTTAAGCATGGCTGGCCAAAATTTAATGTCAAAGGCTCCTGAGCTGTCTACGAATATCCCGACCGTGTATTTGGCTAGTGAGGCGTTTATTAGATTCATAGGCATATTATCTCTGGTTAATTCCTACCACATCTCGGTGTTTCTGAGGTGTTGCACCCTTTTGTAGAAGTTTACCACAGATGTTTAATAAACATATAGGCCTATATGACTTTTGTACCAGGAGGATTTTGTCCTCTCCTTTGCTTTAAATTGCTACCTCACTCAGTGTCCAGATGTTTGTACAAGGCAGTCATTCATCAACTGAGTGGCATACGGATTGATCAGATCTACTATTTGCTTAAGAACATCGACATTGATATCATCAGGTTTAGGTGCTTTATTTTACTTCATTGAAGCCATGAACGTTTTTATCTCTTCTTGGATTACAAATCTACGTCTGTGCTGTCTTCATAATAGTCTGTCATCATTCGTTTCCTCTTTGTGTTGCTCGCCCTTTCCTTCATCAATGTCATCAGGGAGTAACGTCTCCAACCGTAGATTCACCCATTCTTCCCAACAAGTTGTCATGGTTTCGTTGGGTTTTCACAGTGTCGTAATCGAGGTGATGGCCTAATCTTCTCTGTTACAATTCTGAAGGGAATTCCTAATGGATTCGTACTCAACTGTTCCCTTACCACTACCAGCTCGCTTTCTTCACTGCTACCAGACTACTGTCACATTTTATTTTTACTTCCATATATACCTTGAAGTATAATCTTACTTGCTGGACTCTGACACTATTGGTAGCTTTTCATAGCTTTCCTTGCTTCCTCTTGTAGCTTCTGCAGGTGCTCAGTCCAGGGTCTGTTCGTTACCTTATTCTTCTCTATTTGTAGAGATGTTGTCACTTCCATGGCTTCCTGCAAAGATCACGTGAGCTGTTTGGTCTTCCAATCAACACTGTCCCCGAGTGACACTGGTGTAGGCAGTACCAATTCCCTCCTTAGTCTTCCACAATCCACTTTACATGTGTTATATTGACGTTGACTTTCACCTGCATTCCCCATTTCGTCCCTTACCTCAGTGATCAGCTTGAAGTACGATTAGATGAGATTGTGTTCAATAGTGGTAGTACGCTCTACTCCTTTCCCAACCGTGTATGATGTTGGTTGCTGTGAGATTGCTAATAATAACCTCAATATTTGTGGATGCTTCCGCTCTTCCGGCGTAGGTCTGGGGTATTTTTGCTTGCTAGCAACCTATAGCCGCCTGAAGTTGAGTACTTCTTCTAGTGCCTCTCCTTTCTCATCGGCTCTCGCGTTGAACCACATGGGTGACTTTGCATTAGCATCGGTAGTGTATATTGACGTGATTATTGTATATGCATTATCAATCTCCACTAGTTTTTCCAAGTATGAATCGATTTCTTCACATAACAGAAAATACAAATTTGTCAATATACACCTTTCTACCTTGTAACTGAGCTCCACACATGTTGCCTTTTCATCACTAAAATGGCTAAATTTGTGACTTTATACGTGTGCTAAGCACTATAGCAGGAATCATTAGTTTATTCCCATTTAAAATTATTCTTGTTGTAATGGGCATGTGTGGAATCTTATTATTATTATTATTATTATTATTATTATTATTATTATTATTATTATTATTATTATTGATATATACTTCCTGAAGGCACACGACGTCGGATTCCTTTCCCCCAAAAATCCTCATGTAGTACAGTCAAACTCCATATTTAGTTCAGTTGCCTTATTCTGATGTTGCTATGGGAGCTGTTTTCATAATGTTTTCCTATTAAGGCGCCTATTTATGTACGTGTATTTTAAGACAAAAGCTCTAAAAGGTCGACTGTAGTGTAAGAATGTGCTTTGATGAATTGTATATAAAGTAGTTCTTCATTGAATCTTTCTTTTAAAGATTTTATTCACTTCAACACGTAGGCTTGCTGGGTCCATTGGTAGGTTTATGGACCAAAGGAGTACTCAGTATAGCACTGCGGGAGTTGGAAACGTTTTTATATCTCCTCTTTCGTGTTCTGAAATTATGAGATGTCGTAAAGCCAGGTGAAGATTTTGATGTTCCTCTTGCCTTGATAGATGGATAACATCCTTGAAATTGGAGTATATTGCTGGATTCATTATTTTCCTCCTTTTATCCTTCTCCTTCAATCACCGACCCTGCCTTTCTAGCGATTTGTTTTATTGGAGTTGTTAGTGTCTTTCCATCTCCCTGGTTGCTGCTTATAATATCCTTAATCTCTACTAGAGTTTATTGGTCTTTATTACAAAACTTCAAATTCTGGAGCTTGTTTTCAGGTTTGGATTTAATCTCCGTAATAGATGTTGTTAGCGCCTGCTCATCCGTCTCCCACTTATCAGTTTGAAGGGCAGCTTAAACGAGCAAGCTTTGATTTTGTTTCATTAAGTTACAGATCTCTCCTGATTCCTCCGTCATCTTGTTGAAGTCCTTACCCTTCTTTCTTTTCGCATCTTGTCCAGTCCTTTTATTTTGGTACTTTTTTGTCATATCCATACATAATCTTAGCAGTATTTGACTAGTTATGTCAATTATCTCCTGTGTCTTATTTTTTATATCGATTTGTTCCATAGTCCATTTTCTGTATTTGTCTTTCTAAGAGCATAACGTGTGTGTGACTTTCACATGAGTTTGGCTTGTTACAGCCTTCTCTTTTCCTACTGGTGCAGGGCATACACACCTTTTTTGGCCCTGTAGCCCTTAGCCTCATAATCATTTTCATCACATTTCCCACACATTGAACTATGTGTGGGGCAGGACTTAGTAAATATTAAAGTGCCCAATTTATCTACACTTATGGCAACGAGGGACCAGTACGTAATCCTTTATTGACAATGAGGAGAGTCTAATGTATATCATACTGTTGAGGTTAATTGTCGCTCAACTATTAATTTATTCATTGTTTTGTTGGTAGACATGTAACGCGAAAATTTATCTTTTGTTTTGCATTGTTATTTATTATAAGAACAACTTGAAATCTTTATTGTTATCCTTTTTTAAGTTTAAGTAAAATATTAGACACAACATAGATTGACAAAAATTAAAAAGACGTGTCGAATATTTGTTATTTACCTTGTTATTTACCGATATAGACAAACAAAAGTTGTTAATTTGTTCAATAAACTTCGTAAAATCAACAACCTGTGTCTTTGCTGTCCCAAAACTTAATAGGTTACGGGCCCAGGACAGTGCTGTAGGACAACGTGGACTAAAGCAAAGAAAAGGAAAAGCAAATAATTTGCAAGCCGAAAGCAACAAGTCGAAGCCGCAAGACGTGAGAAGTAAGCCGTAAGTAGTAAGCCAAAAGTAGCAAGTCGTACGCCGCATACAGCAAGCCATCACACGTCGACAGCAAGCAACAAGCCGTGAAATTTTTTGAGCGACACGTCATTTTATGTTTCATATTTACTTATT
>CABFVX010009193.1:0-19590 GCA_902151425.1 Timema shepardi
CTTCAATGAAACTTCGACTTTTCTGTCAAAAGGGTAAGTTGAAAACAGTTGTTGGTGACGGGCCAGTCTGTAGCTACGGTACACATCCAAAAATAAACTACTTTATAAATATCTTAGAAATTTGTTAGGACTATGTAGAAAAATACTTGTAAATTTAATCAAATATTCTCATTATTTGTTTTGAGCTAAATTTAATTAGAATAAAATAAAACACCTTTTTGAAAAATCTAAAAAGTTTTTTTTAAGTTGACAAATTGACAAATTTTATTTTAAAAATCTGTAAATTGTTAATGTAGCACTGTAAAATTTCTTAGCATATTAAAGCTTGATTAACTTAAAATGAATTAATACTTAAATTTATTTCACCTTTTTAGTTATTCTAAAGTCAATAAAGTTAGCAAAGACCGACTAAATACTTACTATCTTTCATTGCTATCTTGTTTTCAGAGACGACCCTCCATTACAGTGATATTTTCATAGGAAGAATACTATCTGAAATCTAGAAAATTATCAGATCTACTACAACGTATTCATACGTCAAGTTATATTCACTGCAGTTGTTACTCGATAGATTGTATCGAATCGTATAAAATAACACTAATAAAAATAGTAAAATGTTAATAATGTTGGCCATATAAAAAGATTATATTTTATAAAATAGGACTCTACCTCTTGCGTGCCAAGTTAAACAACCACGAAGCGTTTAAAAATTATTTTTTTATGGCCAGTTAGTCCGTTAATGCTAAGAGAGAATATATCGCGTGGCCGTTGCGTTCTTACGCATAATTTAATTATAATATGAGTTATTTAAAAATATGATTCACGCAAAATATGGTCCAAAGATTCCAACGGGGATCTTTTTCATTAACGACCTTATAATTTGCGATTTATTAATAGAAAAAATAAGCATGAAAATTTGATATAAGATTTTTTCCAACTAGCTGTGAAGCTACGATACTAAGCTTGATGAAAAAAAAAGCTCTAGATTTAACATTCCTCTAAAAACTACAGTGATATTGTGTAGGCTCTCAACATACAATTCTAAGATATTTGAGAATTATTCTTCTATAACTTGAGATATAAAGTTTCATTAATTTACTTCCTCTTCTTTCCCATTAGCATAAATAAAGGGTAGTTGTAAGTGAAAGGCAAGATGGAGTATAATTTAAGACATAATATAAGAGTACAATAGTTTCATAAACGACACATAATACAGGAATTTAAGCAGTAAGGCCTGACAGCCAGATTAGCCCGTTACACTAGTACTTATTTCTATCAATTTTACCTTCCTCATGAGACCAACACCATTTAATAGAACTTTAAATATTCGAATAGTCCACATGGGGGCAAGAGAATGAAAATATTTAACACATTTTCTTGAATGTAAAGATGTTTTAGTCCAGTTAAATCTGTTGTATTTCAATATTGTGCCATTTTAATATAAGTATGCAGACATCGATATCTTTGTTTAGCAAAATGTTTTATGATACTTTTATAGGCATCGATTAGGCTACGAAATAAATCAATTATAAAAAAAACTTTGACCCCCTTCAATGGTGGTCTAAGGCGTCACTCTTCTTCATACTGGCCTGCCGATATAGGGCAGGTTCAAAGCCGGGTCAGGACCACTGAGGGTGGTTTTTCTTAAATAGTTTCTCACCCTTTTTAAAAGGTGGGTATATTACCTCTAAAATGCTCCCTTCCTCACCCCTATACAATTAGAGTAGTTATCATATAAGAATATAGACTGAAAGGTAGTGTGAGATGTGGTGCTAAAGAAACACAAACAAACTTTGTATAAGCATGGTATTGGAATGGTAGCCCAAAGATAAATAGATAAACATTATTAAAGACGACCTGTTAAAAGCTTATGTGTGTATCAGGTTTATTGAAGTATAATTTTGAGTTAAAAATATACGAAAGGGGGAGGGGCAAGCAAACAGCATACAAGTATAACATTTCACATTTGCACATGGTAGGTTAGAGAGTGCGAACTATGTTTTATTTCCAGGGATGTACCAAGGAAGGGGGTGGGGGAGGGAGAAGTGGGATAAGGGGCTCAACACACTACCATTGCTCCTAAAGAATTCTTTATCACTAAGGCTTGGATGTGTATGCCTTATATATAAGTTAAATATGCACTTACAAATCTAAATAAGACTTAAAGTGTTGAAAGAATCTCTAGAAATATAGCTAGACCTATAGTTTTCTAAAAAATACTCTACATTGTCTAGAGTTGCTTGAAACGACTTGTATAAGAAGGTATAAATATTATATACCGTATTTGACCTAGTAATAGTCGTCGGGGTCATGATAGCAGTCCGGGTTGAGTGGGGGCGGGGGGGCATGCTATAATGTAGCTTGGGTTGAAAGTAAAATTGTTAATAGTAACCAGGGTCCTAATCAGGGGTGGTGGAACCGGGGGAGCATTAGATATTTCCCCCTGGAAAAAATGTGCCTCCCTTGAAATATATTTTATCTCCCCCAGATATTTATTTCAAATCCTCTGATATTGAATATGAAGCTGAGAGAGGCCCTTGAATAATAATAAAAATGACTTATAGATTTATTAAATCCCTAAAAATTTAACGGAGACGAACACTTAGAATAACTTCTAGAATCTAGAGATATTTAACTATTAGGAAAAATCAGGCAAGAAGCCCTCTAGGACCATCCAAATTTCAAAGATTTCTAAGGGAAGACTACTCCTTATAATTTCCATATGCGTGTAATCTCGAAGAATTTTCAGTCAAATAGGAATCTTAATAGTTTATATAAGCATCATATTTTATTTTTAAATAGGGGAATATAATTTTTTTCAAATCTGGGTGAGAACTATTTAAAATAACTTCTAAAGTTATCCAAATTTCAAAAAATTATTGAAGAAGGACCACTCAAAATAACTTCTGAAGCATCAAAATTTTTAAAAATTGGAAGAAGGAATACTCTTAATTTTTTAAAAGAATTTGATTTGCAAAAATTGGGTGAAGAACCACTCCAAATTGGTGATCTGAGCCGGGGAGAGCCCACATGTTCTATAAGTGTCAGTCTCGCAGGAGACTAGACTGCCAATGACGGGGAGTTCGGGGATTGAATCCCGGTTGGGTGCTCTGAGAGGGTTTTTACCTAAATGGTTTTCCATTCTTACTTCACGAAAATGCGGGCACATCTAATCTAAATTCTAGATCTCTCAACCCTAATCATCTCATCCCTACATTAGCGTAGCTAGTAGATAGGTGTATTATCTGAAAGAACGGGTAGTAAGACGTGCTTTCGTGACCGCATGGCTTAGGGCGCAACTCTAAAGATGGATTCACACATTAAGGTACGCTACGCTAAGCTTAGCTATGCTATGCCACGCTATACTAGGTTTTAAAATTGCTAACAAATAACCTAAACCAATATTTAGTGCTGAATTTGTGCCGCAAGAATATCATATTCCCATAATTTTGTGACTGTAGTTTTCATGAAAACACACCAAAAAAAATCTCAAAGGAACGCTCAATACCAAACTGATATTTTGAAAATCGTAAATAACAACTATGAAAAAGGATATATATAATAAAAAGAAAGTAAGTTGAATATAATAAATGAAGATGGAAAATTGACGAAGACAATAGGGAATATTTATTCACTAAAAAATGCTATTAATAAGTGGTTAATACTTGAATGACCTTTAACACAACCAATTAGATGAAATACAGGCAATAAGGAGTCTAAATAATAATAATAATAATAATGGTTAACCATTAAACAAAAAGGGAAGCTAAATTGGTAATGGATAATCCATAAAATTTTCAGAATATTCCGAGATTTATAAATAAAAATTAAAAATTAATGAGATTTAAGTGGAAATAGAAGGCTTTATTTTGAAGAAATGTACCCGCTTTGCTTGGAAGGAGATTGAGAAACCATTTAGGTAAAACACCCTAAGTGCACCCAATCGGAATCGAGCACCAATCTCTCCATTTTTGGCAGTCTAGTCCAACACTAGATTAGCGCGTTATACAATGTGGCCACCAAATCGGGGGATATGTAGCTCTTGTGATTGTTGGCCAACATTATTATAAAGGAAATTAAAACTATCTTTATTATTATTATTATTAATTTACTATTAGCACCGCGTTCAGGTTGTATGTGTATATAGGCCCCACTAATAGCGCTAGTGTGTTAAGAATGAGAAAGGCTGAATTTATAGGAAATGTACCCAAATTTGCATTAATAGAGAGAGTAAAAACTATTTAGAAACAAACACCCTCAATACCCCAGCTTTAAACTCGTAATCCCTATTTCCCCATCATCGGTGGTTCGGTCTATTATAAAGTTACATCCCAAAATTATATCTTAGGATTGAATAGGGTTTGTAAATATAATAAATCAATCATCCTTTTGGGTTACATGATACCTCTCGTAGAATTGATGAATGCATTTCTTTACCTCAGCCTGTAGCCACCCCTAAAGCGTTTATCAACAGTTGCTTAGTGTGAATGTCTCGACTCGTGCATCTTGTGTGAACACCACACACACACATAATTATATATATATATATACACATACACACACATAATTATATATATATATATATATATATATATATATACACACACACTGCCACAAAATTAAACGTAGGAAAGTTTGAGTTAATACAAATATATTAAACAATATTATTTTCAATAAATTTTAAATAATTAAGAATTCTATCACAACTATACAATATTTTCTTATTAATTTGTGACGCTAGTTTTGTTAATATTATTTGTAGTTTTAAAATGTGGGTGCTACATGTTTCACTTAGAAGTTATTTTCTTATATTCTCCCAAACCATTTATGAAACAATATATAGAACTGATATATTTATGTGGCACAACCTAAGGAATAGTAAATAATATCCTGTGACCTGTTAGAAGAATTGGTTTGATTTAGGGTGTACAAGTAGTGATAGGCCAAAATACATTAAAGTGTTTTATGGAAAATGAAGGCAGCACCAACTATAAAAATGGGTTTCAAGCAAATATTCAGCAAATATTACTAGAAACATTTTCGTAATTTATGGTAATAAACTGCTTCTGGTAATTAAAAGTTTTCAGCTATGTTCACGAAAACTATTAAAATGCCAACTATTTAAACAAAAAACTAGTTCAGCACTAAACATATACACGTTTTCTCAAATGTGTAACATTGATAGTGACATCATATAAGGCTGGAACCTATTTGAAAGAGAGGGGTTAACTGCATCAGTGGCCGCATGGCTTAGAAGGAGTCAGCCTCATGATAATATACTGATTGCTGCTGACTGTGAGGTCAAGGCAATAATCTTATCCAGGTGGTTTTGAACATATTATAATATATACTATTTACACACACACAGAAACACACACACTCCAATCAAATTGTGGGTGCACTTCCTCTAAACGACCTTCCTTAATTTGAACATGTGGCTACTGGTATTTTCATGAAAACTATGGTAACACAAATAATAGTTGTGGGATATTCTTTACGACCCAAATTTGATATTCAATGTTGGCATAGGTGTCAGAATTTGTACTGTTGATGGTGCTCCAATAAATAAGCTACAGATTTTGAAATTTGTGCCATAATTTAGTGATAAGTTAGCAGCACCCAGCATATTTGAATATTTTCACGAACACTATTGCGGGCTTACGGCACAAATTATGGGAATGTAATATATATTTGGCACAAATAGAGCTACACATAATTGCATAGGTTTGAGAATTCAGCAGCGCTAAAAGATTTCATGCGTTTAAACGAAAACTAAGGGAGAATAACATTTTAGAACTGTTGCACAAACTCCCCACATGACAGTGCTGTGTATTCACATTTGCCATTTTTACATAGCGGTCCATACTGATGGTAATGAAATACATTTTATTTAAACATATTAGTAGTACGGGGGATTGATGGTCACAGCCCCTAGGCTATTTTCCATTAGCGAGAGTGTGTATTGTGATGTCAATTAACCTACTTTCCACATCCGTTTGATTTACCGTTATTCCCCCTGCCCTCTTCCTGACCTCGTCGAAATGTCCTCCTCACTACAACCCACCCTCCCCTACAACCCCCCTCGCCTACCACCTCGGACATGTTGGTTCTTGATGATTAATTATTAATGATTTTTAATTGATTATTACTAATTAATTATTGGCTATAATTAATTAATGCCTAGGATTAGGGGCATTGTAGTTTATTTATTAGGGGAAAATGCGACCCGCGCTGGCATAGTGTGTGATATTAATGATTGTTAATTGATTATTGCTAATTAATTATTCGCTAGGATTGAGGCGTTGTAGTTTATTTGGGGAGCATACAGTCCGTGACGTTTTGGCATGTGGCCTCGGCACGAACATTGCGCTATGGCTGTCTTATGTAGAAGGAACATTGGCTCCTCCATCACAACACACTGTCGGACTGTCCCGGAACAAGCAGCACGAACGTCTCCCGACAACCGTTTGGGCTAGGGTGTGATATATGGTTCCCCTGCCTTGAGACCCCCTTTCACTTCCCCCTCTTTAGAAGTATGTGTCGCAACCCTGAAGCCAGTCTGGTGGGTCGACAAGACAAGTCTGGACAAGAATAGATTGTGACCTCGGCAACTTTGGTTTTCCCAATGACATCATCGCAACACTGTTTTTTTTTTACAGTTAGTGAGCATTGACACAGCTCTAATTATCCACAATCATGGGCCTCGGAATACACAGTTAGGGTCCGTTAGCCCAACAACAAAAGTCTACTAAAATTGTTTGTTTGGTATCGTCTGTCACAATGCATGGATGTGTGTATCCGTCATGAACCGGAGGAGTAAGGTAGAATTGTTCCAGAGTTCATGGGGAGTGAGGGAGAGTTTAAGACCACCCTCCCCGAGCGAGATTCGAATCCCTGACCTCCAACTGCCATAACGTGTACCCAACTTCCAAAACCACTTTAAAAAATTCATAAGTAATACAATTATTTAATGCCGCAAATATATTTTGACTAAATAATATATAACACAGCTGAATACTTCGCGACAGTTTGGTGGGTCGACAAGACCAGAATATATCGTGCCCATGAATGTTGGCGCATCGATTTTCCTGGCGCTAGGTTGGTGGGCAGACAAGACAAGTCAGGACAAGAATAGATCGTGACCTTGGATGAGGGCGCAATGGGTTTTCCCTGGAGACAGTTTGGTGGCCCAACAAGACAAGTTGAGACAATAATAGATATTGAGGTCATTGACCCTGTTCTTCTTCTCATACCACATGACGTTGATCGAGGGGGGTGGCTATAAAGAGGGGCGCCCCCTTGGTTGTCTATTTATAAGAGTTTGTAGAGCGGTTCAAGATGGAAAAGTTACAGCAGCTGGTAAATATTCTTGACACCATGCAGACCTTAAAATTGTGTGATCCAACAGTAGATCAAAAGTACTAGGTGGATAAATTAAAAGCAGTCAATACAAAGTTCGGGAGACGCCTAATAGCCTATCTAGATGGCGAGATTTGTGTATTTTTACCCTGTCGTTTTGGTACTCTAACAGATGAAAACGTGTGGGAGCTTAGTAAAGAAAAATTGGTATTTACCTGCACCAGAGTAAAACCCGATCACCTACCATTGTGAAATTGAACGCGTTTGAGATATGGTGCAGTTAACTTCAATAACAACATCGGGCAGTGGAGCAGTTAATACATGTGCATCGTGGACCCTACAGAACGTTTAGCTCTCAGGTACGCTCACCATGCTTAGATCTGGATATATTCATTTAATGTTTGTGGGTCATACGATTGAGAGGCGTGCCTATATGACGGTGGAGAATGTTCACAGAGTGGCGGTGAGTGATAGACATGTAATTTACAAAGTAGAGGAGCGAGGCTACATAGAAATTTTCGACTCTATCTGTCACACGATAAGAGCGATGAAAGTACTACCATTCGAGAGAATCGACATGTGTGATATGAAGAGCGCCGTGTACAATTTCCGCAAGGGGGACGTTTTGGCTCTGTTGAACCGGCCACCACCGCCGCCCTTCCGAGCTTCACACCACCCGCCACCTTCCTTCACGACGCCTCCGCCAGCGACCCCAGTGACACAGGAGTACCCATCCTCCGAGTCACACAGGTACCCGCCCCCAGAGTCACAGGCACACCTGCCCCCAGAGACACAGGAGTACCCATCCTCCGAGTCACACAGGTACCCACCCCCAGAGTTACAGGCACACCTGCCCTCAGAGACACAGGCGTACCCACCGTCAGAGTCCTCTCTCTACCAGTCAGTAGATTCTAGTCTAGAGGAAGATGTTAGCTATGTTGAGTCTTTTACCCTTGAAATAACATTAATGGCTTCTTAATTGGTAGTAGAGTGGTGCTTTAATATTTGTTAGTTTAGTAATTTGTACCACGATTTTTGTATTATATCTAATAAAACCCCCCTTACTATACTAGGGTGAGGTTTAATGGAAAATCAGGCGATAATATTGCCTAATTTTAACAAGATATCTTTATTTTATAATAAAAAATGAAATAGTACAAAGTTTTAGCACATCAACAAAAAATAGAGCGTGAAGCGCGTCTTCCTTTCTAACATAGACACAGGTCCGTTTACAGTATAGAGACCTCAACTTAACAATACTCAACCTCGGAGGGAAATGTAACAAAAGGTAACAGCAAATGCTAATACGCATGTGCGATGATTATAATTACAAATATCAAACAGCAACCCTAAACGACTAATATCAAAGTATATGGTTCCAGGCTCGAAGATTATTTAATCTATACAAATGATATCTAAAGCTATACATGTTTATAACTCCCGCGTAACATATAGTCTATCAGTCTATCACAATGGAAGTCAGGCGCCAATGCGCTAACAACCCTCAATAAATATCATAATGTTGCTCAAATTTAGCGATAATAACAATCAACAGTGGGCCAAGTCCCAACCTATCATATAAGTGCCCTGCATCCTAACTTATTGTATTTATCCAGACGACACCTAATTATAAGCATAATCTATGGATGGTTACAAGACGGGTGGTAAGCCCGAGACGCAGAGTTTGACTCTACGCACTCAATAGTGTATAAATACATCAAGAAAGCCAATAGAAGCCATTAAATCGGGAAAGAGCCCAAATAAGACGGCAGAAAAGCGACCGCATTTTCAACTACCGCGAGAAGCGCATGGCGTTGCAAAGTTCAATATTCAAATAGGAGTTAAGTGCTGAACAATAATTTAGACTGGTTTCCCCCCATTACGCCGAAAGAGAATTTTGGTGCAAAACAATAATCCCAGGCGCTACGTCGCCGTTCTCACCTTAGGCCAGCTGGTGGTGTAATAAGAAACCATCGACCACCAGCGTCCCATTATAAATACAAAAATGAATTCACAAAGATTGGGAAGGGATGCAAGTAGAGGGAGGGAAGGAGAAGCGATAAACAAGACGATGAGATGGATCGGGCAACTAGTCGAAAAATCTAGACTCTACGAGTGGCGGAATAAGGAACTATCATCTTTGGTTTCTGGCCAGTCTTGGGTTTATCCTCTGTAGCAGTCGGTTGAATCCTCCGCTAGTCTATCGGGAGGTCCGTTAGAGTGAGGAGGTCGGTACTAGTGCTCGTGTGTTGCAGCTCGTCAAGGATGTTCAGTGAGTGTCACCCCATTCGATTTAGCCATAATTAGTAACTAGTTACATCTTACTTGTAACTTGTTACACAACTATTGTATGGATGGCTACAGTTAGGACACAATTTACGCAAAAACTCTCTCAAAACAAAACACCTGTCATGATTTCGAGCTCAAAAAAGACCATCATTTGTAAACCAAGCTAAACGAACTTAACGCCTATTCTGTTTGACCATCGATAAGTGCAACGCTAATAATTTACTCTATATTTAAGGCTTAGATTAAATAAATGAATCAAATATAATATTTTGAACGTATACACAAATTTGAATGATTTAGTCAAATTGCAATATTAAAACTAACATTATTTTTAGTATGATATCTTGGTGTCAGCCTAGTAATAGTGTGTGTGTATATATATATATATATATATATATGTGATTACAATGCATACACCAGGATATCACATTAAAAATAATGTTAGTTTTAATACTAAAATTTGACTAAATCCATTCAAATTTAGGTATACGGTCAAAATATTATATTTGATTCATTTAGAGTTACGTACTTGGTGGACTATATATATGAAATGTTATTTAAACAATATTTTATGACGTGTATTATTTAGAGTTAAAATAAATCTAACGTCTGGTTTAAAAAACTCCAAGAATACAATTAGTCTCACAATCGACCCAATAATGCACGTTCGTTTCCAGGGAAATGACTGAGAAGGTACTATAATTTTCTGATTTAAAACTTATTATTTTCAATATGAGCCTGACAGAAATATTAGTTTTCTTCCTCCTTGGTTTGATAATTTCCAGGTGGTTTAAGGAACTTTTTGGAGCTGCAGAAAAATACGTGACCGACCATCAACATGTTGAGTTTGGTAAACTAAAAGGTGAAAAGTTTGCTCACTGTATAATATATACTTAGTTATTTGCAATTTTTTCCAATACATTTGAGAAAATTTGTATATGATATCAATAGTGTGACGTAATTTGCCACCCTACCTTGTACTTCCCTAAGTTTTATACATTTTGTGAACAATTTCAAATTTATTTTCGCGTGAATTTAAGCACTTCGAGGTTAGGCCACACGCTGGTTAACGGCCTGACTAATAATACTATTTACATCTATTAAATAAAATAAAAGGACGGTAGGAACAACGTATAACATTGCTTTAAATAACTTAAATAAGGAATTTTGAATTAAGGAATAACACTTACCTTTTATTAAACATATTAATTATCCTTCTAAAAAGTGTGTTTAACTATCGTATTTATAATGATCGTCAGCCATGTTTGTTTTAACGCATGCGCAGTTCCATTAAACAAGTGAGTAGCGGATCTCATGTCTGTAAAAGAAGAAAAAAGAAGAAACCAAGTTCGGTGTAAATAACTCAAAACGAGCGCGCTGTACAATTTTGACAGAAGGAAATAAACATTAATTCCTTGGTGAAAACATTGTTCACCTTCATTGGGTTTTATTTCAATATTTATATTAAGCGTGTATTTTATTTGATTTCTATCCCTAGTCCATAGCCAACATTTCATCTTTTGTTTTTTTATATATTAGTTTTCTCTTTGGACCTGGAAGTATGAATATAACATTTTTAAATTAGATTAATGGAAGATTTTTGATAGGAGACCAGGTCTTCTTCTTCGGGGTTGGCTTAAAATGGAGCCAAATCTGTGAAGCTCCTAATTAAAATTATTTTAAGGTGAATTAAGGGTTGTGAATTAAAGTAAAAGTGATAAAGTGGAAAGATAAGTGTGTGTACAAGAACTAGATTGCTTATTTTCGTTTCAAATTGCGTAAGATTTCGAATTACTAAGGGATAACACATCTCTGAAGTTGGTGTCTATATGGAATAACTCAGGGGTAAGGCAAAGCCAACTCTTCAACTATATATGATTATTATCATTTTTTTTTCTCCTATAAAAATCAGAATTCATTTACTTTCAGAAAGACAGACTAATGCAGAGAATTAATTAACATTTAATTTTTATGTATAATAATTAATTTTTTATTATATATATATATAGTTTTTTTGTTTCAACAATACTGTTATATACTTTGTTAAATTAGAATTGTAACTAACCGTATTTCCATAGGTATGCTTGGGATGTGGTAAAAGGGGAAGCAATAATAAATCCACAAAAGGTGCCAACAATTGTTATTTTATACATTTATTTTTTTATTGTAGTTTAAATTACATTTTGTTCCAATAATCCATTTTATCTAAATTTTTCATGTTTTAGTTTTAAGTTTACACAGTGGTCTCGAGTATTGAGAGTCAAAGTGCCACTGAATGAATTAGCCGATGTATTTTTTTTTTCTTTTAATTATTATTTTTCTCCTAGATACTAGGGGTGGCGCCCAACAAAAACACAATATTTATACATCTTGATGTTAACTATTGTTGTTACAGCATAAGATGTCATAAGACACTTGATACTAGACAAAGTAAATTCTATATAAAAATATATAGATAATACATATTTCTCTAACACTGAAAGTTTTTTCTTTCGTTACAACAGACAAGCTGAAAATCATTGTAATTATATCACTTCAATTATTAAAGGGATCAATGTTCACTTAATTTACATTAGAAGAAAAATTATGCTATAAATGCGAAGTAATTGAGGTTGGGACCTATAGATTATTACACTAATACTAAAAAATTTAGATAACCAAGTTTCGTCTCGTGCTCAAATCATTTTTACTCAGAATATAATATTGAGTCTTGAGTCAACATATGTGATGTACGTGGATATTAATTAGAATTTCAAAATAATATTAAATTCTTGTATTGCATAGTTGGCTGCATAACGGTCCTACCAAGTGTCAGGTGACTCAAGTATGATCGCTCGCATAGTATTTTTGTATGGACTGAAAAATGTTAAAATTGTTAAATTAACTATTAAGAGGTGGGTAATTGAGATTATAAGAACTATTCTATAAAATAAAATACAGTGAACTCAAAATTTTATAAATATAATCAAGGTATTACACGATAAAAACATGAATTTTATGTAGGAGACTCACACATGTGTATCTATTAATTATATTGATATTTTAAAATGAAATTTATTAAGGTTAACTGAAACAGAACTTTCCTGGAGGTATCAATTGCTAATACCTGGGCATCATTACAACTACAAGGATTAAAACTGTTAGTGTTTGTTTCGTATGAATAGAGATAGATCAATGTGTTCTATTCTGGCCTTTATTAGTACTAACTAAACAACTAACTAAATAATTTATAAAACTTTATTTTAAGTGACCTAGTAGAACTTTATCTTGCTAAATCAAAGTAATGGGGTTTAATCCCTCTCGGTTTATGTGGTATTTATTAAAACGAGATGGATTCTAAGATAAGCCCTGAGGTGTGTGATGCATGGTTCAATGCAAGATAAAATAAAAAAATAGGAATTTACAAAAAGATCCAGTTATTTTAATGAAGATCGAGGACTTTTTGTAATCTGGTATCGATTTAATTTCATGTTAATATGCCCTCACATTTCTGAAAAGACCACAATTATAAATTACGAACATTCTACAAAACTATCAAATAAGATCAAGAAAAAGAAAATGTCCGCCTCAAAAAATTCCAAGTGACAATAATTCAATTCACAAAAACAAATATATAAAGGGGTGTCTCGACGGGTTGAGTAATTTATCCTCGTCCGAAAAAAAAAACCAATTCAGGCAACAATTCTAATTTCATAACTATCTCCTTGGACGAAAAAATTAAAACTACAATTAAATATTCAGATTATAAAGAAATTTCTATAAATCTCAATTAATTTTTGAAAACCAGTCGTAAATTAATTATAAAGTTCCTTAACACTTACTATTTTATCAATGATAGTAAATTATTGGCGATGTTTCGGACTTTTCCAAAATTGAAAGTAAATTAATTAATACCGAAATAAAAATATTTAGATTGGTGGTTTGAAAAAATGTATGAATTTCCCTGTACAGAATATTTTGTCGAGTTAAGAACTACATCGTATATTCATGAAAATTGAGGGATGGAATCATAAAATAAGTATAAATTGGAACATAGTGAAATTAGGAATTTAATATAAATTCTAAAGATCAACTAGAGTAAGATATAAACCTTAGATTGAGCAGAAAATTGATTGTTTATATTGGACAAAAATCTTTATGGAGTGGCTAGTGTTGATTGTTTATATTGGATAACCATCTTGGTGGAGAGGCTATTGTTGATTGTTTATATTGGACAAACATCTTGATGAAGTGGCTAGTGTTTGTTGTTTATATTGGACAAACATCTTGTTGGAGTGGCTAGTGTTGATTGTTTATATTAGACAAACATCTTGTTGGAATGGCTAGTGTTGATTGTCTATATTGGACAAACATCTTGTTGGAGTGGCTAGTGTTGATTGTTTATATTAGACAAACATCTTGGCGGAGTGGCTAGTGTTGATTGTTTATATTGGACAAACATCTTGATGAAGTGGCTAGAGTTGATTGTTTATATTGGACAAACATCTTGATGAAATAGCTAGTGTTTGTTGTTTATATTGGACAAACATCTTGTTGGAGTGGCTAGTGTTGATTGTTTATATTAGACAAACATCTTGATGGAGTGGCTAGTTTTTGTTGTTTATATTGGACAAACATCTTGTTGGAGTGGCTAGTGTTGATTGTTTATATTAGACAAACATCTTGGCGGAGTGGCTAGTGTTGATTGTTTATATTGGACAAACATCTTGATGAAGTGGCTAGTGTTTGTTGTTTATATTGGACTAACATCTTGATGAAGTGGCTAGTGTTTGTTGTTTTTATTGGACAAACATCTTGTTGGAGTGGCTAGTGTTGATTGTTTATATTAGACAAACATCTTGATGGAGTGGCTAGTGTTTGTTGTTTATATTGGACAAACATCTTGTTGGAGTGGCTAGTGTTTGTTGTTTATATTGGACAAACATCTTGATGGAGTGGCTAGTGTTTGTTGTCTATATTGGACAAACATCTTGATGGAGTAGCTAGTGTTTATTGTTTTTATTAGACAATATCTTGGTGGAGGGGTCTGTGTTACATATTTTGGGTCTATACAGAAATGGAATCATATTTTACAAATGTTTACAATCTGAAATGATATTTATTCATTGTCGAAAGAGCCTGATTATTGAGTAAACAAAGATGTTAATGTTTTAATTGAAATGATTATCACCATCATACACTTTAGAGATATTAGTTACACACTTCTTCCTGATTAAGAGACCATTTGAATTTTGGCATAACAATGCCCTACAGCACATAAAATGACGTATTTTATTCAATTTAAATTAATTTTAATACCCGCTATAATGCTTGACTCTAAAAAATAGAAAAAATTCATTAACAAATAACAACTTTTCCCTTACAGTACAATTAAAGTGAAACATTTCTCCAGACAAATTAATTATTTTTATTTTCATGAACGGAAATATTTCTGCCCGTTCCACATAGTTTTTGCTATAGTTTTTGCTAAGAGAGATAGATCATTTATGTACAAACATTTATCAAAGACTTACTTACTCTCGGGGATTGGATAATTATTACGCTAAAATTTAGACATTATATCTGTACAGTTAAATCTGACAAAATTATATAAATATGTTTGCTAATATCTAAGAAACTATTGATTTTAAATAAATTATTTCAAACAAATTTATTATTTTTAAAGTGCTGTAATTTTGCAATGATAAAATATATAATACCCCAAATAGTTGCGTAGATCTCAAAAATTCCAATCCTGTAAATTATATTAAAAATAATTTTCATGGTAAATGAAAATAGTCAATTTTGTTTATAATCTTAATCAACGCCTAGATACGAATTTTAATCAAAGTCTCTAAATCCGATTTTGGTGAAACGGAGTTTTTCTCTTTTTATCAATTAGTAAACTACCTACACTTAAGCTAAGAGTAAGAAAGACACACTGACTTTGCAAATCCACTCTTCAGGGTTCGGAGGAAAACAAACAACAACATCAACCAACATTCCGGGTTATATTTTTTTGAAGGTCATAATACTTTACCTTACGTTTTGGAAAACTTAAAAGATATTAATATTTATTTAAAATTATTGGTTTTATAAGGGTTTATTAGAACAAGGAGTGAAGTGTTTACTTTAAATTAGCCAGTCAACAACCACGCTAGAGTATGAATGAGTGTAAGTCCAGCATTTAGAGAAATTAGCTCTTTCCGCTACAATTTATAATATTAATATTTATATGAAATTTGTAATTGCTGAAGTTTAGAGTTCTTTGAATATACATTATTGGTTTTTATCTTACATGAAGGATTATATTATTGCTAGGAAACGCAACTGATGTGCTTAGTTCTCAGGCATTATTGTCTCATTGCTAGGGAAGTCAACTGATGTGCTAAGCTCTCAGCAGGATTGTCTCAGTGCTAGGGAACTCAACTGATGTGCTCAGCTCTCAGCAGGATTGTCTCAGTGCCAGGGAACTTAACTGACGTGCTCAGCTCTCAGCCAGGATTGTCTCAGTGCTAGGGAACTCAACTGAAGGGCTTAGCTCTCAGCAGTATTGTCTCAGTGCTAGGGAACTCAACTGACGGGCTTAGCTCTCAGCCAGGATTGTCTCAGTGCTAAGGAACTCAACTGACGGGCTTAGCTCTCAGGCAGGATTGGCTTGGTGCTAGGGAACTCATATGATGTGCTCAGCTCTATCATGAAGGATTGGCTCAGTGCTAGGGAACTCCACTGACGTGCTTAGCTCTATCATAAAGGATTGGCTTAGTGCTAGGGAACTCATCTGATGTGCTCAACTCTATCATGAAGGATTGGCTTAGTGCTAGGGAACTCATCTGATGTGCTCAGCTCTATCATGAAGGATTGGCTCAGTGCTAGGGAACTTAACTGACGTTTTCAGCTCTATCATGAAGGATTGGTCCTGTGCTAGGGAACTCAACTGACATGCTAAGCTCTCGAGCTGGATTGTCTCAGTGCTAGGGAACTCAACTGATGTGCTCAGCTCTATCATGAAAGATTGTCTCAGTGCTAGGGAACTCAACTGATCAGCTCAGCTTTCACAGCTAGGATTGTCTCATTGCTAGGGAACTCAACGGAAGTGCTTATCTCTCAGGCAGGATTGTCTCAGTGTTATGGAACTCCATTGATCTGATCAGCTTTCACAGCTAGGATTGTCTCATTTCTACGGAACTCCTCAGCTTTCACAGCTAGGACAGTCTCAGAACTAGGGAACTCAACTGACATGCTAAGCTCTCGGGCTGGATTGTCTCAGTGCTAGGGAACTAAACTGATGTGCTCAGCTCTATCATGAAAGATTGTCTCAGTGCTAGGGAACTCAACTGATCAGCTGAGCTTTCACAGCTAGGATTGTCTCATTGCTACAGAACTCCTCAGCTTTCACAGCTAGGACAGTCTCAGAACTAGGGAACTCAACTGACATGCTAAGCTCTCAGGCTGGATTGTCTCAGTGCTAGGGAACTCAACTGATGTGCTCAGCTCTATCATGAAAGATTGTCTCAGTGCTAGGGAACTCAAATGATCTGCTCAGCTTTCACAGCTAGGATTGTCTCATTGCTACAGAACTCCTCAGCTTTCACAGCTAGGATTGTCTCAGTGCTAAGGAACTCAACTGACGTGCTTAGCTTTCAGGCTGGATTGTTTCTGTGCTAGGGAACTCAACTGATGTGCTCAGCTCTATCATGAAGGATTGTCTCAGTGCTAGGGAACTCAAATGATCTGCTCAGATCTCACAAGCAGGATTGTCCCAGTGCTAGGGAACTCAAATGATCTGCTCAGCTTTCACAGCCAGGATTGGCTCAGTGCTAAGGAACTCAACTGACGTGCTTAGCTTTCAGGCTGGATTGTTTCAGTGCTAGGGAACTCAACTGATGTGCTCAGCTCTATCATGAAGGATTGTCTCAGTGCTAGGGAACTCAACTGATCTGCTCAGATCTCACAAGCAGGATTGTCCCAGTGCTAGGGAACTCAAATGATCTGCTCAGCTTTCACAGCCAGGATTGGCTCAGTGCTAGGGAATTCAACTGACGTGCCTAGCTATCAGGCAGGATTTTCTCAGTGCTAGGGAACTCAACTGATCTGCTCAGATCTCACAAGCAGGATTGTCCCAGTGCTAGGGAACTCAAATGATCTGCTCAGATCTCACAAGTAAGATTGTGTCAGTGCTAGGGAACTCAAACGATGTGCTCAGCTCTCAGGCATTATTGTCTCAGTGCTTGGGAACTCAAACTTTCTGCTCAAATATGTTCAACTGATAAGTTCAGTGCTAGAGGAATCTACTTACGTAATCAGCTCTAAGTCCTAGTATGCCTCATGGTCCATTTAACAAAATGCCACCATCTTGTTTTTCAATAATTTTTATTGAACATAATGCTGTGGAAATACATGAGGTTGTGAAGTGTCTTACTTTATTATCAAATAAGATGAATCCATTTGAAAGTTCAGAAATTGTATAAAATCCACAATGCAATATTTTAGTGGAAAACTAATATTTTCTCTCAATTTTGTGGAGAAATAAATCCACGTTGCCCCAGAATGACTTTCTTGCTCTTTTACAAAAAAAATTATATATTTACTAAAAACTACTAATATTCTTGAAACGAAATAACTTTTTCAGAAATCAAATATTTAAAAAGTAATATATTATAACACTTAAATAATGTTTTCTTTCCCCAGACCTATCTTTAAAACTATATATTTTCCTCTCCCTTGGAAATTATTGGTTTTGTAGCGATTATTGAAACTAAATTACGAAAGTGCATGAATAAAAAATCAAGACTGGACACTATTAGAAGTAAAGCAAGTAAACTCACCTTGGCCCCATTCAGCTGCTTCAACTCACTATTGTTCTCCCACCACAAAAAACAACAACATGCCACTATGAATTCGACCGACCGACCGAATAAACGAGTAAACGATCGTGCAAGACTGAACTGTGCATTATCACGAGGCGTTTTGAGAATAATGTGGCGTGCAGGCGCAAGTATGTGATGTTGTGTTGAAAAGTCTAGTCTAGAATATTCTACTAGCTCCTCTGATAGTCTACCGTCGTCTAGATATCCCCTTCCTCTCTTAATTTGTTTTGTGTGTACCGTTGTTCTGTTTACCCCTCTTCCATATTTCAGAGCTAGAAAAAGTGTATATAGTGGTGAAGTCCAAAATGGACGGGTTCTCTTTTCAGGATCTTCTCCTCGGACGCACGTAGGTGTCCAGGATGGTTTTAGAAGGTACAAAATTCCTTTTCGGCTAATGTATATAGTAATTCTGTTTGGCGAATTAATATTTACTACTTAACAACTTGAAAGATATTTATGTATGGATACTTTAATCTTTAGGATAAGTCGTGGTAAATAATGTTTATCGTCTATTTAGTCGTCTTCTACATGAAGCCCCATCAGGGTTTGCGTGACGTCACAATTGTCTATTTACAAGTCAGAGTTTGAAAGATTAGAAACTTATAGCCCTTACGGCTTGAGAAGTTTACCTTGTTGTGAGAGAAATGTTAGTTATCTATGGCCTGTGCGGCAGGAAAATCTTGTTGTCAAAGAAACATTAGTTACTCGTTGCCTACCTGGTATGAAAGTTTTTTATTGTTGTCAAAGAAACATTAGTTACTTGTTGCCTACCTGGCATGACAGTTTTTCATTGTTGTCAAAGAAATATTAGTAGCTTGTTGCCAATCTGATATGAAAGTTGTACATTGTTGTCAAAGGAATATTAGTAACGTTTAGGTTTTGCATTGTTTTGAAGGAAATGTCAGTAACTTGTTACCACCCCTCTACTCCTTATTTATCTATGTAACGCTCTTGCATTCCCAAAGCGGCCAGTCATGCTCTACCCCTCTCCCCCCTTCTATGTTCACAATCTCTAGCTAAACATTCCCCTCCCTTGCTTCGTGGCCACTCGGTGGCAAGCCGAGCGCTCCCGAACCACCTATCTGGGGGGGAT
>CABFVX010009195.1:0-17500 GCA_902151425.1 Timema shepardi
ATATGAGAACGGTGAGATTGACATCAAGCATGTACCCTCTGAAGACCAGTTAGCAGATATACTAACCAAACCTCTTCCACGTGATCTTTTTCAGATACTCCGCGGTGCAATTGGAATGACAAGACTTGAGAGCTGATAAATGCTTCTCATTGACATTGATATGTTTATAAAGCTGTTTATCATTTTTGTTTTGTTTTTGAAGCTGATTAGCAACTATATTTAAGTAAGCCATATTTCTAACCATTTGCAAGACTGTAAACAAGCATTCAATTAGTGGGAGTGTCAAAACATGTTTAAAATATCATGCTTGTTTAGGCCTAACCTCATAACCAACCGTATGAGTGCCCAATAGTGTGGCGCACGAATACATTCATTAAAGCCCTTTTTTTGCTAGTTCTTGTTGTTGGCATCATGTAATAGTCATGTTGAACTTTTACCGTGTGCGTTCTGCTAAATAAGAACAGTGTGTTCCAAACTTCAAACTAAGTGTTTAATAGTCAGCATACCAGTGAACTGCTTGCAGGTGAAATTTAGCTAAATATGGTGTTGCTCTTTGGACAGTAACAATACAAAATACAATAGATGATGGTTAATAATTAACCTAATAAATAAGTGTACACCACAATGAAAGTGAAATGGATAAAATATGTAATTTCGGTCAAATTTAAGATTTAGATAGTCCTGCCTAATAGATGTTTATTAAAATACAAAGTTAAAATTACATTACATATAATATGATCGATGTCTGTATTATTCAGAGCGAATTAATTAATCTTATTTGGTTTAGATATATAGCAAAATAAAATAATATAAGTATATTTATAGTCAAATTTAAATGTAATTATTTAAGAAACAAATATGTAATAAAACGATTTACATAATTTATAAAGAAATTATACGTATAGTCAATTTCCTCAATGAGGTTAGTCGGTGAACAACAAAACAATAAAGATGAAATAAGATAATTGAATTTCACTGAAGTCATGACTCTGACCAAAAGTTGTATTTACAGAGTCAATTGTTGTAACAAAATATTATGGTTAAGATAAAAATGATAAGCTCAGCAATAAAAATAAAAATAAATGCTAATCTTTGAATTTGGAGCAATGCATATTAATAAAGTTAGTGAAGTCTTGTATAAATTATAGTAGATGACAAAGGATGACTCACAAGTAAAATTTTAGGTTGATATCACCTCTTGTTAATTGATTCTTAAAGTCTTGGGCGTTGAAAGGGTTAGTAGATCAGACAAACTCACTTAAAAATCAAAATCATTGTCTTTGAGTTATTACAGTTGTCTCAAGTCTTCATCCCAACTTTTACCCTCGTTAGGATTTTTTTTTTAAATATTCTCTATCAAAGGTTACCTGGCGGTCTAGAGTTAAGGTGTCAGACTTCTATGCTGGGAGTCCGGGGTTCAATCCTCAGTCTCGGCACAAATGTATCTGATTGCTAAACTCATCCTTCACCTCTGACAAGACGTGTATTAACCACAACTTGTGACCGTGGTGAGGATCCCACGTTAAACTGTAGGTCTTCCATTTCATCTTGCAATCACCCTACCATTACACATTAGCGTAATTGCGTATAACCTGAATTGGTAGTAAGACACCGTGCTAATAATAATAATAATAATATTGATAATAATGATGCTGATATTAATAATGATGATGGTATCAATAATGATGATGATAACAATAATAATATCAATAACAATAGATAAAAATAATAATAACAACGACAACAACAACCATAACAACTTAAAGTGACACATATCTTATATAATAGATTTATTTTTGGTTTTCTTAATTTTTAAAAGTCCTCTGTTTCACAAAATGTCCCAGGTTTTTTAAGTGAAAATTTGGAACTGTCGCAGTTTATAAAAATACATTATGAGAACCCTAGTCTATATCTAAAGAGGTTTGTACTCTTCCAAGTCCAAAGATATCTCGTCACTAAATATGGTGATTAGTAAAGCTTTAAAATAAGTTTTAAAGTTTCTATAAATGTTTTATTAATGGCACTTAATCTTTAAACTAGTAAGATTAATAAATACTAAATAATGTACCAATATTGTTTTTGTAAAGCACCCAGAAAGAGTCCGCTTCTAATTTGATTGCTAGTTTACAAGCAAAATATTTATAAATCTTTGTTTTTGCTGTCATTTCCATTGACTTTGAAAGTACATTCTTCGCAGGGATTGGTTGAAAAGAGTGCAATTAATGACATCGCCATAATCTTGCCAATAACTTGTGCCTTTTTTTAGTGAATACGGAAATAGATAAAATAATAAAGTGCATCTTTGGGAGTATTTTGGGTGCAAAGTTGCACCATTTCTAGACTTTCGCTGGAGTATAATTGCACTCGTTGGTGAATCCAGGCCCAGAACTATTATAGCAAAAGACTCCTGGTTAAACAAGTCTCATTTCTCAACCTAAATTCCCAAAATATCTCAAACTATATTTTTAGAATGTGAATATATAATATATCTCTTCCTTTTACAGATGCCTCTCTAAAAGTTTCCTATTTTTCTTCGCCAATTTCCTTTCTGTTTCTTTATTGTTTTCCTTATTTAGGAAGTTGCGTTGCATGTTTTACACTTATCCTTAATGAGTTTCGATAGAATGAAACCTCGGTCGAGAGATTGGTCAGAAACGGTCAATTTTCTTCAAGAGTCAAGCCATTACCTCTTTGTCCCTTAGCAGTAGTGTAAAGCGTAAACTGTGTTCTTTTCATTGTAAAAGCCATATTGTGTTTGTTCCTTTTATATGTTTTCTATCCACCTTTACTGTACCCCCTTTCAAATGCATATTAAACTATATTTTGAAAGTTATTTTCAATCTTAATTTGATGTGCAGGTGTATTCGTGGGGCTCATCCCAGTACGGTCAACTGGGTGTGGGAGTGACGGGTCAGTGTCCCTACCCTCGACTCGTGGAACGACTCTGTAAAGAGGTGGTGGTGTCCGTCTGTGCAGGACAGTACCACTCCCTCGCTCTAGTGAAGGATGGACGAGTCTTCACTTGGGGGTGGGGAGTGCACGGACAGCTCGGCCACGGCTCGATAGAGGATTGTCACTATCCCAAGCTGGTTGACAAGCTCGTCGGCAAGGTAACATAAGCGACATTAACAACAGTTGGTAGACTGCTCAGTTTAGATAAACATTAAACAATAATAGAAACTGCAAACATGGACTAGACACCAACACCTGATCATGAGCATACCTATCAAATGTTCTTTTATCAACAAATAACATTTATAATGTCGTGGGGGAGGGGGGGAATTACTTTAGAATTATTTTCTCCACTAATTCTTATTACATATGTAACTTTATATAACTTTGCTGCTGCAATTTAACCAAGATGCTTGTGATACCATGCTCTGTGACATATTGCATGACTAAATTGCTAAACTTGTGTTGTCATTATAAATTATTAAAAATCTACTTCCCCAAAACTCTCCACTTTACCAAAATATATTATTTATTTTGTAATTAACTACATATTATGTTTTTAAACAGTTCGGTAGAAGTCCGTGAATACTCATGGTGCTTCATTCATTCAAGAGTGGCGGAAGAGAACCTTCATATAGATTTAGATTTTTTCGAGATAAGCTACCAATATTTAAAATAAATCAATATATATAATTTCAACTGTATAAAACACTGGTTTTAAATTCAGGCTGACAACAGGCCCTAAGAAGGTACTTATGAGCAATCACTGATTCAACACCAACAGCAAATTTGTATAAACCGTTTGCCCCTCATGCAAACATCCACAATGCATTATTTTGTCTCCTGTTCTACCCCCAAAGTAAGCTACACAGAGCATTTCAAACAGGAAACTACAAAAATCCTCAGCTAGGACAATTATTGGGCAACCAAATGCAGGTTTAAGCCTGAGATAAGCTCAGCTTTTTAAAATTTAAATGTCCTTATTATCTATCCAACACCCAATGTCATCAATCTGGAAACTATCTGCTAAACTTATCTATCAAACATTTCAATTGTTAGTACTGAACAAGCTGTACATTACCACAATCCCTCACAAATGTACAACACTATTTCTAAAAGAAGGAAGAACACAGTTCACACTTAACATTGCCGCCACTGGATAAAAAGGTAATGGTTGCCTCTTGAAGAAAATTGATCGTTACCAGCCAATCCCTTGACCAAAGTTTCATTCTATCGGAACTTAAAGGGAGAGAAGGTGAAATGCGCAACAGAACTCCCCTCTCCTACCCCCCAAAAAAAATAAAAAAAGAGGAAAAAGGAAGTTTATAGGGAATGATTGGACACTTAGATAATAGCATGTAAAAGAAATAACATACAGGACAAACACTGTAAATGAACAATGGATGTGGATATATATTATACATCTATAATAAAACCTCTATTCACTTTTTGAGGTAGTGTGTAACATATATTTGGAAGAAGGTACAGGAAAACTCTAGCATGGCTATAATGGGGTATTTCGAAAAATATAGGTTTGATATGAAAAAATCTTAAATCGATAACAACAGTGATGATCGGAAGTAAGAAAGGCTTATTTCAGCAACTGAGTAATGACCCCAATTGAAATGAAACTTTGATATCCTATCAATGCATCATTCATCAAAGTGTGTTGTGCTACAAATTGAACCAATCTTGAGGATACAATGTAACAAGTGATCAAAATAGTGAACTTCATCAGTACCAAATAATTCCTCCAGCACCAAATCATTCCTTGATAAAACTAATGCTCAGTATGACAACTTACTACTTCACAACAATGTATGGTAGCCGATAAAAGGCTGTGTGAAAACAATAAAATTATTTCTCACCAGCAGTGATCAATTTTCCACAAAGGAATACTTAGGTTTTCTTTACATAGAAGAAAATGTGGCGACTATTATGGTTTTAACAGATGTATTCAAACACATCAATGACAAGGCAAAGTAAAGCCTGTGTGTGAACTACTGTACGAAGTTAGAAGCTTTTCTAGAAAAATTGTCCTTTTATCTGATGATGATGCTGACAGTGAACTTTTGACCTTTCCTAACCTAAAAACACAGTTTGTGCTAACTATGAAGGAATGGCGTCCATCAGTTCACCAATTTCGTGAAGGATCTCAAAACTGAATTTGAAGCAATAGTTACTGACTTCAAAAAAATAGAGAACATTGTGCAGATTTTAAACAACATTATTCCTTTGTAGCCTAATGGTGAATGGAGCTGTGAAGCAGCAGATGTTTTCAACTCTAATAAAGCAGATGGAAATGATTGAGTTCCAGGAAGACTTTGTTTTAAAGGAAAAATAGGACAAATTATATTTTCAACCTCCATTTTGTGTTTGTCCCCCTTTTATATGTTTCTATCCACTTTTCCTATACCTTCTTCCAAATACAATACAACCTTCATAAATGTAATGTATATCATCTTATTTAAGGTATTTATTATAGTTAAGTGTTTATTAATGAGCAACCATACAAGTAGGTACAGGATTTTAATATATTACATTTGTAGATTGTTTTCTATAGCAAAGGCTGGTTTCTCCAGGGATGGCAACAAATGCCTGTAGGAAGAACTAACTTTTTCATGCAGTCCAATCTCAATATCAGCAACAGTTGAGCATACATGTCTGTACTGAATATTCTTAGTGATTATTTGATAGGTCCTCAGCTTTTCCAGGAAGATTCACTTTCACAGCACACTGCCCAATGGATAGGTAAAGGATATCTGGTCCTTTAAGATCAAATTAACAACGTTCTTTGTCACTGTATTTTAAAATGTCTTTAAAATAATTCTGAGTACCCAAAGTACCTTCACCGCTTTACTCTCGTAAAATATTGGTGTCTTCGTACACACCCTGCAACACTATTTTATGGCAAAAATATATAAATATGGTTGAATACAGTTTTAACCTTTGATATTGTATTTGTGTTAATTAGGTTATAGTTCAAGTATGTGGGGGTCACGGCCACTCCCTAGCGCTCTCGGCTGAGGGTGAAGTTTACTCCTTTGGCTCGAGTGTGTTTGGACAACTGGGAACTGGAACTAATCTTAAAAGTTGTGTACCTCAACAAGTCGTATTATTACCCGAGAGAATATGCATGATAGCAACTGGATACTTCCACAACGTGAGTAAACTAAAAAAAGATACATTATTTACATATTTAACATTTGATCCCCACTAGGGTGGGCTAATCACGCTTATTCTAAGCCAGGTGTTCCTAAATATCATTTTCTATTCTCCCCTTGACAGATGCTGCAAGTTTAATGAATAAGATAATATTATTCTTCAATTGCGTTTAGAGATAATTTTATAAGCCTGTCAATACTAAATTCCTTTTAAATATTTTCTTCAACTGCTATTTAATTTCTTACAATTTTATTATTAATTATTTTTTGCAGGACTAAACAGGAAATCTCCTTTTTCCAAAAGTTTTATTATTTCATTGCTATGATAATAATACTTTATTGTGATATTTATTTCCAGTTGGCTGTAAGTATTTTGAACAAGCTCTACATCTGGGGCTCTAGCCCCCAAGTTCTTCGTCTTCAAGCGCAAGCCCAGAAGAAGGTGAGGTTACTTCAGCAACAACCTCCGATGATGAGCAGTGGTCCAGAGAAACTACAGTTGTCACCCACAAAAAATACACCAGTTACTAAAGGAACTCTCACAAACCTAAGAACTGACCCATCTAGTCCAGAAACCAACCAGAACAATGCAACATTGCAAATAAAAGTCAATAATAGAAAGTTTCCTTCAAAGATTGTTCGAGAAACTCGCAATGATCCGATGTCACGTGCCATCAACAATTCTGAAGTGGACTTTGAGGTGTACGATGACGTTTACAGTTCAAATTCTTCTTCAAGAACTCCTGTGTATACAAATGAGGATTCTAAATCATTTAATGTAATTAATAATTCAAATGAGTTGAGTGATTCCCCAAAAATGGAAAATAAATTAGAAAACTCACAGCTTTTATTTACATTGCCTGATTTTAAAGAAAATACTTTTTTAAACCCAAAAAATGGGACTGATTCCATTATAGATCCTTTTCTCCCAAATCTGCTACAGAAGTGCATAGATAATAAATTGGCAAATAGAACATCCAACTCAGAAGACCTGGAAAACATTTACGATCCAAATACATCCGCACAAGAAGCAACAAAAATATCACTCACACAATATCCTGAAGCAAATCATCAAGAAATATCTTCATGTGTTTTGAAAAATGAAAACACAGATTTAATAAATGGAACAAAGATGTCTTTGAAGACTGAAAATAAACATTTGATTCACAATGAATCTTCTTTGGAAGAGCTACAAACTAGGTCAAATATTAGTTTGCAGAAAGATAAAGATTCTAATTTGATACTTCCATACATGTGTCTTACAAACAGTGATCCAGTGAATATCTCAAATGGAAGTGATATCTCGAACTCTTCCAATTTGGACAGTTTAAAACTTCACAGTGACTTGTTCCCGAAACAAGTTGTTCCTAGTGCGACTCCTTATATTGCAGTAAGTCCCAGTGTTGAGTTCAAGGGCTTGCCTGTGTTGCCTGGTTCTGCCACATCTTTAGCAGCGGTAAGAAACTTAGGAGAATCATTTGCTTTACAACTATTTCAGATATTGTTTTCTTTTTCTTGCATTTATGTAGACTATGAACCTGGTAAAATCATTGGTTAACATTTTTGGATTGTATGTTCTTATTGCAGCAATACCTCACGCTTATGGATCAGAGCACTGACAAAAGTCAAAAATTAACAAAAGTCCTTATTTGGTTTTCAAGTGTTTTAGCACAACCAAAAATCTATAGTTTTAATAACATTTATATTTGAGTTGGTAAGGAGTAATAAATGACAAAATTATTTCTTCTTCATTTTTAATCCCTTTTCCTTATTTCGTAGTAGCTTAGTCTTCTATGATGACAGGTTTATAAACCTATCATCATAGAAAACTAAGCTACTATCAAATAAAGAGTAAGATTATTATTATTATTATTATTATTATTATTAGCACCGCGTCTTACTACCCGTTCGGGTTATACGCACTTACGCTAATGTGTAATGGTAGGGTGATTGTGAGATGAAATGGAGGACCTACAGTTTAACGTGGAATCCGAACCACGGTGGAGGCCTGGCATTCCCCACATTCACAAGATGTCTTGTCAGAGGTGAAGGAAGGGTTTGGTAATCAGATAAATCTGTGCCGGGACCGAGGATTGAACCCCGGNTTCACAAGATGTCTTGTCAGAGGTGAAGGAAGGGTTTGGTAATCAGATAAATCTGTGCCGGGACCGAGGATTGAACCCCGGCCGCCAGCACAGAAGTCCGACACCTTACCCCTAGACCGCCAGGTCACCGAAAAAGAGTAAGAAATAAAAATAAAGAAGATATAATTTTGTCAAAAATGTATAGGCCTATAACTAAATGTATAACACCTGGGAACACATGCAACACTTAAGCATTATATGGACTCTTTACAGTATAGTCACGAAAATATATAGTATTAGTTATATACACACACACACACACACACACACACTCACACACCATCACATCTTAATACTGGCCTGAGCTTTTCCTATTAAAATGAGCTAATTTGATGTGGATGAGTAAGGTGGAATTTAGAGGACATGTAACAACATTAATGTGGAAGGAAGGAGAGTGGTAAGTCATTTATGAAAAATACCTTCAGTTCTCCCAGGGTTCGAACCACGTTCTCCCCATTATTGGCAAACTACAGTAGATGAGCTTAACAGTTTATTCTTTATACCAACAGATGCAGGCTATTAATTAGTATTAATATTAAGTATTAGCGAAAATACCCTATGCTTTTCTGAACAATGAATTGCCTTGTTACCATAAAGAATTTGGTTATTTTAACCACTATAAAGAATATTAATATGTTAAATTACAAATAAAAGAGATTCACTGCTGACACTTTAAAAAAAAGTTCACACCCAACAATTTCAATCCAAAGAAAAAACTAAAAAAAATCGAGAAAAAAATTATGTGCGGTGGTAGTTAAATGCATTGAAAGAGTAAAAAGACTGATAAAATTTGTAAACCATTATAATCGAAAGTCAAGATATTTCGGTCTATGTCAAAAAGACAAATTACTTGGTTTTAAAGAATAATTCCTTTGAGAGAAGAGCCCTCAAAAAATTATATATGTAACCGTTAAAGTGTTAAATCCGTTATTTCATTAAATAACTAGGCATTTCATGAATTACCTGACTAAGTCAGTTAAAGTGTATAAAAATGTTGTATTCCATACTTTATTTAGTTATTTCATAAAATAACGAGCCCCACTCCATTAAAGTTTAAGATGAACATTTATTTCAATATTGTAACAAGGGTGTAATACAACATTACAACACATTTTTGTCCACGATGATTTTAACTTGTTAAATTATGATAACAAAGTATTGATTTCATCAGTTAATGTTTGGAATGTTATCTGGTTCATGTAGTACAGTGATATGGTTTTAGGCAGGGTCTACTAACCTACTTATCAACTGGCCTCCTGTAAACACAACCTCACAATACAGTTAATTTCTTTGAAGGGAAGGGTCACTCAGCACACAATATAAATAATTGTGTTTACTCCTTAAAACCCAGCTACACAGTGCTCTCCACAGTTGGCCACCGCATTCCAGTTGCATCTGTTGTGGTTAACCGTCTATGGCGCGTAGTTTCGCTATTTGGTATCCTTCTTCTTTAACATGCTCATTAAACCTTTAACAGAAATTTACAATTTTAACATGCACTATAGTTTAATGTTGAATTTTTCTTAATTCTTATTGTCAAGTGTGCTTTAGAGAGTGACAGTAATTGCATGGGTTTGGACAATGAGTTCTGCAAGTGTGAGTGATGTAAACAAAAATGTGTTAATGAATATAGGTTTGAATATTTACTGAGTAAGCGTGACATGAAAGAGAACAGTTCTTTGCTTACCCATGGCAAGTTGTCAAGTTTGATAGCACAAGTCAAGAAATATAAAATAGCTGACAAGAAGGTACCACATGACTATTGGATACTTTAACGTTATGATGTCGTTGAAGTTCAGGGAGTGGAAAAATTAATATAACCAGTGACAGAAGCAAACCCTGAAGATGTGTTTTATTGTTCAAGCGATGCATTGTTTGATATTTTATATGAAACACATTTATCCATAGGACATGGTGGTAGCGACTGTATGATAAAAGAAATTAGTTGTTATAAAAAAAATATTACTCAAAATTACAAGGATTTTTTTGATTGTTTGTGAGCCTTGTCGAGAAAAAAGAAAAATCTGAAAGAAAGACATTGTTGTTAAACCCATGATATTTTCACTTCAGAACTCAATATACCAAGTAGATCTTAGAGATTTCCCATCTCAACCTGATGGAAAATATAACTTTATTTTAGCCTTACAAAGTATGTTCAAACAAAGAGAGCAGAAGAAGTTGTTAATCATTTGCTTGGTATATTCCTTTTGTTTGATGGTCCATGCATTCTTCAGTCCGACAATGACAGGGAATTTTGTAATAAACTCATAGATGATTTAAAGTAATTTGGTCAGAGCACAAGACTGTTTATGGTAAGTTGAGGCATAGCCAGGGCCAAGGTAGTGTCGAGAGAGCTAACCAAGACATAGAAAATATGTTGACAAAAGAATGCAGGACAGTCAATCCACTTCCTGGAGAAACGGGCTAAAATTTATTCAGTGTATGGAAAACAGAGCTCTTCCCTCTGGTATTGAGAGGTACCCTTACGAGGCAATGTATGACTGACAACTGTGCACCTAGAGTTGAACTGTCGACAACTATTCCGAAAGAAGTATTTGATTCTGTGGAGGATGAAGAACATTAAATTACATCATGCTTTTGGTGCATCATTTACTTCATACACACCTGATAATGAAGTTTTGGTTGAAGAAACCACACCAAATGAAAGTGTTAAAGCAATATGTGCCTTTTGTTCAAAAGATTGCAAGGAGAAACAAATTTGTTAGAAATGTGAACAGTCTGTTCCCTTATCAAGTTCAGGAGACTTTCATTTGGAAAAAAAATATGTAATGAAGGTCTGCAAGCTGTGTTTGAATGAAATGAATATTGAGAAGAAAAGACGAAAAGCTAAAGAATGTTTGGAAGGTTTGGAATATGTTTCAAAAATAATGTACAATTCTATTCTAGCAGTTTTGAAACTAATTATCATTAAAATGGTTAAATTTCGTAAAAGACAAAGTTTTTGTAATAGTTTATTTTATATTATATAGTTTTAGGTATCCTGGCCGTAATGTAACACCAAATTGTTTAACAAAGATGAATAATAATACTTATTTTGAACTTTAACTATATGCCATTATTTAATCTATAGAATAACTAGTTATTTTATAGAATAACTGTAAAAAGTTTGTAAAAGTGTATTTATTTCATGCTTTAACTGACTCAGGTAATTCACAAAATACCTAATTTTTATGAAATAACTGAATCATACACTTTAACGATAACACATATATTAATATTTCCAAAGTGTAATACAAAGAATTGGGCTACAACCAGGAGTGGCTTGTGCGTTTGGACACAAGGGCACATGTCCCTTAAAAATTAGGTAGTTTGAAATTAAAACTCTCATTTGAGATTTATCAATTATTGAGATGACAACTAAAACATATACTTTTATGCTCAAATCTTTGTGACATAGTTCATTTTTGCATTGTGTCTAAGATCAGTTCCAAGGAGGAATTAGGCTGAAAGGGGAGGTATAGGTAACTTAACTTTGTTGAAATACATATTTTTATTTATCTGAGTTGGTGCACATACACAGTCCAACCTTTAACCATACCCTTTAACCCCTTATTTACAAAGAAAGTTTGGAGTAAAACATAATTCAACTGTCAGTTGAAACTTAGCGCTAATTCTTTGTTATTCTCGATTATTTTTGACCATATTTTCAAATTAACTAATTTTAGAATGAAATATTTGTGCTTGGGAGCTTCTAGACATTGCAAACTCTAAAGGTGCAGTAAACTAACTCATGCCTGTGTGAATTCAACGTTTTCAGTTTAAATATAAATCTAAATCTTTGCTTCCTCATTTGAACCAATATTTAATGGAATGTCATGCTTTGAATAACCTTTGAATAGAATTAGAATCATCATACATCATGATATCCAACATCTTAGCTCAGTCGGTAGTGTGTTTGTCTACTGAGGTAAGGGTCCCAGGTTACATTCCCAGCATGGGCAAAAAATTATCATTTATTAAATAGGGGTTTACCCTTTAAGGGTGATGAATTAACAGCCAGGGACTGGGTGTTGTGCCTGTCCTAGTCTTAAAATAGATTATAAGGCATATGAAGCTACGGCAGTGCAAACTATATGGCTTGAATAAACACTGATACAGGACACAGGCTGGATACAGTAGTGGATGTAGAAATACATGATGATTGGAATCACAACAGGACTTCTAAGAATATGCACGAACAATCACTGTTTCGATACCAACCACAAACATCTAGATATACCCGTTCCTTCCCATGTCAATACCCACAATAAGGACTTTGACTTGGGCTACACGCCCAGAGAATTCCCTACAACTCTCACCTCAAACAATGGACACTTGCACAGACCTAATTGGGTAGCCAAAACCAGACCAACCTCTGGACTCAAGTTTCAATTTGAGATAAAACTTTTATTCTAATTATTTACTCAACTATTATTTCAGTTATAATCTTTGTTGGTCTATATATTCAAGCCTCCATTCTGTTTCATCAATCTGGCAACACTGCAAGTTTTAAGATACCGGTAGGTATATTTCAAATTCTTCATAAAGTATGTAGTTCCATAACTTTCTTTGTGTGTTGTGTGTTTTATATGTATCTTCATATAAGAAAGGAATATTTCCAAAAATTCAAATAACGTGTAACTGTGGAAGTGTGAAAGTGTAAGAAGAAATGAAGAGAGAAGTGTTTTTGTTTATATCTAGGCCTAACCTAACTCTCCTTTCAGGTTGGCTTCCTTCACTTTCATTTACTTTACATTATTATGCAGTTTTTCTACACCATCCAAGCCATTAGGCACTAATTCATCTTATTATGATTGTTTATAATGTAGAAATAAAAATATGCACACTAAATTTTTAAAGTGTAAATATTTGTTTGATTAATTTGAAATATCTACCTTTGTTGACAGAATAATATAAACTTGAATGGAGCAAGTTCCCCAACTCACCAATACAGTTCAACCTCAGTTGAAGACGGACAGACCCATTTGATTCCACAGCTTGTAGACACTTCACAGGTTGTTGGCGCAATAATGCAGGTAAACTCCACTTGCAGGGATAGTGCAGGTAACTTGTACTACGAAGTGTGTGTACAATATAACAAGAAAGTTGTTTCTGAGGTTTTAAACTAGTACATTTCTATTTCAACTTTGAAAGTACTGGAGGTTTGAAGGCTGTGTTAATCTCCACAATGATCTAGTGCCTCATTACCTCAAGTTCAATTATGACTAATGGTGATGTTCATCTGGAGTATGTCACCAGCTCATCCTCTCGAAATAAGCTAGTTTTTAAACTGAATTACCTTATTTTCCCTGTCCCTTAATGGGAAAGGTGCTTTTCTGGCCTGGAAATATCTTGATGGTATAAAAGGGTCTAACTCTAGTGTCACCAAATATGGTGTTGATTACTGTGGAGGAGGCTTGTTACTGGTGCTTCAATCACTTACCTCACTACAACCAACTGTAATATACCTATTTGTTGTATGGTATTCAAAAACCTACTGCAATTTCATAAATTCGGCTACTGTGTCCACTAGAGAAGCTCGGGATGAAGTATCCTAAATAAATATTCACTTTATTTCCTGGTTGATAAATTTCTTCTAAGTCATAAGGTTCTATTCTCAACGCAAGTCTCTGTGGTTGAGGAAGGACTTTATAGAGAGGTGTAGAGAAAAGCGGGCTTATGGTCAGTATGTATACTGTATGATTACTCTGTGACACTTTACTCATCTGAAGACAATAGCAAGGATTTCACACTCAATTTGTTCATCAGTGCTTTGGCTTTCTGTAAGTGAAGCAGAAGCATATGCAATGGAATTTTTACAATGAAGAATGACAGCTCATACTACACTTTGTGACAAATTACAAGACAAAATTAGTTTTTAGTCAAAACAGGTGCATTAGTAAATATGAGTTTAAGCTGATTAAATTCTTCATCGTAACAATAATCCCAATGCCAAACTACATCTCTTTACCTTATCTCGACACCTCTGAGAGAAAATATTGTGATCATCAAAAAAATCAAATTCGAGATTTTGATAAAAATTAATGTCAATGTTTCCTGTACCTTCGGCTAGAGCTGAAACTTTTTTGGATTGGGCTAAAACCTGGTATCTGGGGTTTTCATAAGGTCCACCCAAGGAATGTTTGGAATTATATAGCTAAACCTAAATTTAAGGTTAGTTTACTGAAGGACAAAACGAGAAAAAGTTGATTTTTTCCAAATTCACTCTAACGATTTTTATTAAATGTTATATCTATACACAGTTTATCAATATAAACAAGATGGAACTTCTCATTTTCTCATTTAAATGACTTTGAGGGTATTTTACATGGGAGAAAGTTTCCAATTCTCATAATCTCTTCATAACTATTTGAGATAGGAAATAACTTAGCGTTGTAAAATTGTAGTACTATTAAAGATAAAAACTTTTATTTGGAATATTTTTTTATAAAACCAATAATTTCTTAGCTATACACTAATATATATACTTTTTAATTCAAGTCTTTGAAAATGAATTTGAGTCTTATGCTCTTTAATGGACTAAGTTGTTTCTCTTATCTAAATTTTTCTGTAACAATGTTCCTAGTTCATAGTGCCACCGAGTAAGTAAGAAACAGTGTATATTATTTCAATTATGAGTTTTGGTGTAATGTTTATACAACAATGTGCATACCTATTGTTTTATTATCACATACAAAATTAACTTTGAGCCATGGTCATCAATTTCAAGACAGGATCTATTATACAATAAAGGTTATAAACTAAATCCATGTTAGAACAAACACTAAAGGTATCGTACACAGTGAGGCCAACTGACAAAACAAAATAAAACACTTTTCTGATTTAGGCACCACTATACAACTTATTAAACACCTATTATTTTGTTTCACAAATCTTACAAGTGTTTAGTAAATGGCTAATTTGAAATAAAAGTATTCTTAATTGCTTGATTTCCTCAGAAAAATCTTTAATATAAGGAGACAGGTATGTAGGCATACCTAAATATTGTCTTAGATCTCAAATATGGTTGGGTTTAGGCATATTAACAATAGTGGCTTCTTTGGCTTGGTTTGGAAACATCTCTTTCTGATCCTAAGGTTAACATTATGGTTTCTAGTCCGAACAATATTATTCACCCACAGTGTAAGTTCACCTACTTTTGATACAACACTCAACTTTTCCATTCGTTTGAGTTCATTCTCTAGTTCAGTAAATGCTGGTAATCTATATTACATCCTTCTAACAGATTCTACAACCAGACTTATCTATTTATTTATAGATAAATGGCAATACTTATTTATATTTCCAAGGCCCTAAAAATATCTTTAAATTTGTTTACAAATATCTGGGACTTGGCTCCTAAATTAGTCTCATTTGGTAATAACTGATTTGTCTCTGTTTGACCCTCAAATATTATTTGACAAGTGACATTATTAAGATTTGGATGGACATCTCGAGGTTTTGCAAGTCTCTCTTCCAAGTAGTACTATATATTATCACATCACTAGAGATGCACTACTGTAGCTATGGCAGTCACCACGCCGACCCCTTTCACCCCTTTGTTGCTTACTACTCAACAAAAGACAATCTGTCACCGATGTACTCTCCAAGGAGTGATGCCGAGTTTTGAGCCACAATATAGGTGTTTTATAGAATGACATCCAAAGCCAAAGAACAAGGGCTCAAATCCTTGTTAAAGTACAATTTTTTATAGCTACCTTAGGAAATCATTATTTACAGTCAATTGTGACATTTTTATTTAGTCTATTTATTACTGTAGGAATATATAAAAATATATTTTCTTTCCATATTAAAAAAAAATAGCAATTTCTTTTGTTTTTTTAGTGACATATTTTTACAGTCACTATTTGCAAACTATTTAAATACATGGTATAAGGAAGTTAGAATTAAAATAAGTTCACCACAATTTGTTTGTACAGAAGATAGAAAAACCAAAGGGAAAACCACACTTTAATTTAGATGATAGGCTGTTAAAAAAAATTGAAAATATTTTAAACAAATTTAATGAGTCAGAAAAAAACGGCCAAAGTTGGTGAAAAATTGTCATTCTTTAAATGTGTTTCCAATTAAATAGAATATACACACTGTATGCCTACTTTAGTCTACAAATAGGGCCTACTGTTAACTTTATATGAACACCATAATAACAAGAACAATATATTCTATGATGTAAAAAAAAGCCTGAATTAAAAAAACTCGATAAACCACATTTCCATTTAAAATCATTAATTTATTACTATAATATAATTATATGATAAACCATCTAGAACTATATTTTTTCTTTTTTATTGTTTCATTCAACACACATGTTATTAACAGCTTAATCTGATTTGGTAGAGATGAAGGTAGCTAAGAGGAACTGAACCGAATTTGCATGAAGTGAAAATGGGAAAACCAGAGTGATATATCATTTGTGTAAAACCGTTAAATTTATATATTAATGGGAAAACCATCTTCAGTTCACGCAGACGAGATTAGAACCTCTACCTCCCCATCAATGCTAATCAAACCAACGGCAAGCAACGACTGACTAGAACATTGCTGTGGGTAGCTAGGCTTTGTAAACAAATATTTACTTTCTATCGACACCTCGGAGTGAGAGTATTGTTAGTCAAAAATTTAAAATCAAAATTTTGATAAATGTCAACGTTTAATGACCCTTTGAAACAAAAAAAATGTGGTTTTTCACTGACTTACCTTGGCTTGGGCTAGAGCCAAAACCATATTACCGATTGGGCTAAAACTTTGTATCTCTGTTTTTCATAAGGTCCGAGGTGTGTTTGGAGTTAAATATCCAACCCTAAATTTAAGGGTAGTTTATTGAAAGACAAAAAGATAATAAATAAATTTATTTTCTCGAAATTTGCTTTAACGATTTTGATTAAATTTTATATCAAAACACTGTTTATCATTATAAACACAATGTAAATTTTAATTTTCTCATGAACATGACATAGGGAATATTTTTAAATTTTTGTAATTTTTCCGCAACTATTTGAGATACATAATCACTTATCATTGTAAATCTGTAGTACTATTAAAGATAAAAATCATATTTGAAATATATTTTATAAAACCAATAAGTTTTGAGATATAAACAAATATATATATATATACACTTTTTAATACAGGCCTTTGAAAATTAATTTGATTTTTATGTTCTTTGTTTGACAAAGATGTTTCTCTTTACTCAATTTTTGGGAACAGTGTTTCTAGTTC
>CABFVX010009196.1:8643-13643 GCA_902151425.1 Timema shepardi
CCCCCCCCCCCCCTTTATTTATATCACAAATAAAAGTCAGATTGGTCACAAGAGAGTTTATTTATTTCCAATAAAAACAATAACAAAACTCGATGAGAAAAGAGTGGGACAAGCCCAGAGTTAGGCGCAGGCAAAATAAGGCCATTAAAAATAATAAAGAAACAAAGATTTGGGGCACGATCCCGAGTAATAAGATGGCCACCGAAGGGACCCAGAGTATTGACAAACATTCAAATTGACCTTCATAGAAATCCGTAATGCATAATGATAATAATTTAATGTAGCAACAATAACCCACATACTAACAATAAACACAAGACAGACTAATCGCCATCGGCGACTTCCCAATAACTTATGAACAGGAGTGAGTTCCCAAAATGGGTTACCATCACAGCCATTCTAAGGCTCATAAATGGAACCAAGAGCCATTATACAGATGCACCATAAAATTGAATAACCTAGCTATTAACAATACTAATACACTAAGAGCGTGTGCTCGCGGCCCCAGGTTTGACCAACCAAGTTCAAATCAATGGGAATTCAATCTCCCAATAATGACCGTAACGTGACCTTTCCACATGATTTTACCCAAGTACTCAAAAGGTACAATATAATTAATATCCCGCACATCAAACATGGCGGTACTAATGGTTCCAAAACAATCCGTGAAGCAGATGAGATATGTTAGCCTAAATAGTAATATCCCTAGGTCCCAAACTGTGCTGCCATGACTTCTACAAAAATCACAGTTCCGATATATAATAAATAAAGTTAAATCATAAAAGATATCGTCCGAAACGTAATTTAGACTTCATCTTTATCCAAACAGAATTTTGATACAAGTAAACTAAATCTAAATAGACACAAAGTGTCTCACCTAGAGAATGCGGAGAAATGTGTGTCATGGCTTTAGAGTCCTGCCATTATATACACTAAGATAGAGTCACGTGGTCTCACAGCGCGGGAAGCAAGGCAGGAGAAAGGGAGAAGGGGGGGTGCACTGTTCTCGAACACACACACATATTCCGGGCAAGATTTCAAATCTCACGCCACCCGACTGACTGTTGATTTCACTGCACTGTCACTGGCGCGCACGGATTTGCGCATGCCGATCGTCTCTTATTTTCTTTTCTGGGGTGGGGCAACTTCATGGCGTAACTTCGTCTCAGTTGAAAACATGATGTGTTTGTGTGGGGAGCCTTGCAGAACAGCCAAATGGAGGCAGAGATGGTGAGTCAATGCAATTGTTTTCCTTCCATGTTGTGACTCGGTCACAAATATTGTAAATATAGTGTAAGATAACAATTTTTCGAACTGGTCATCAATATGTGGTAGTGGAAACTTATCCTTGACATTCTGCTGGTTTCCTCTCCTGAACAGGACTTGTGTCTGCTGACCTTGTATCTTTTCCGTTCTCTCACATTCCCTCTCACTTGCATTAGTTCGGTATGACTTACTTGAAACTGGCTTGCTCCCTGGTAGCTCCCCGGTGTCTATTTTTGCCAAGTCTGAGAGGTTGGACGCAAAACACTCCCTATACTCATTCACCAGCCTAACCAACAGGTCTGCATCTTGCCCTTCAACATCAGCATCAATTAACGAGTCGTCTCTTGTGAAGGGTTGGTAATCAAGTAACATGGGCAGAGCACACATTGTATGGGGCCTTTTCTCCACTTCTTTCATATACTTCCCCAAATTGTTTTCACGACTATTATCAGCGGGTGACATGGTGTACAATTTCTCCTTAGCAGTTTCATCTTGTATGTCCCTCCAGACCACAATCTAAGCACTTCATTGGTATTCTGGACAGTCTTGTGATGTGTGACCATACTTTTGGCAGTTGAAACATCTCATTACATTGTATGAAAATAGTCGATGTGTAAGGCAGCCATGATGAAGGATTGTGAGGTGTCGCAAACTTAATTTGGTCTGGGGAATTTTCCTGGCAGTCTAACCTCCCATTTTGCATTGGTTTCGCAATTAAATCTCTAATCCGCATTGATCTTTGGTTGTTGAATTCTTCCAAGACTCTCATGTCAGGCAGTAGCTCGTCTAAGTCATCACCATTGTGTTCAGTTCCCTCGCTCATAGTCCTAAAGCAATCTATTTCTCCATGTCCACAATATCCAAATTAAGATCCTTACACAAATGTACCTTCTCATGGAAGTAGAGATTTAAACTTTCATTTTTCTTTTAGATGTGACTTTTCATTCTATCAAACCATTCAGTGAATGTCCTACAGTGTTGCTGTTTGAATTGTATTAAGTTTGGAACGAGTTTCACTGGCTTCTGTCATTGATGTGATTCTGCTGTAGTATTGATCAGTTGTAGCCAACCCATCAAAAATCGGTATGGTCTTTGCTAAATCAGGTATTATATATCATACTTGGTTTCTGGTTGAGAATTACTTGTCAGAGGTTGCAAATATTTCATCTCATTGTCAAATGCTTTCTAGAAAAAACCTGCATCATATCCTGAATCGATATCACCTTTCCTCGCTATCCCGCCTCGGCATACAATTGTGGTCCATTACTTTGGTTATCAGTTTCGGGTAGCCCATTATTCACTGATGAATAAGCCATGGCAATGACTAAGCTCAATGTTGAAAGGTTTTTCTGCCTGAATTTGAACTAAAACGCGAATTTTAGTGCCAAGCTTCTAACACTTTTCCTACAAAATGGTGGCAGTCGCATACTCTCATTGATTGAGTGTAAAGGTTATTTTATTACACACTTCCATAAAGTGACGAGTCAAAATAACTTGAGGTTTGAACTAATTGACTGGTAAAAGTTATTAATTAATCTTAAAAGTACTCGCCACAATAACTACTATGATTAACCTGCACTCGAATTTCACGTTAATTAATGGCGTCCAAGCGAACACATTCCACAGGCTTCACTTAACAAAAACCACTATATATTTTTTATCAGAATTTGTCTCGTTACTAAAAACTTGCTAGTATATTGATTTCTATGGAAATATTGATTGTAGCAACCAACGTGCAAGACAAGAATAATAAACGGGGCAGAGTGCATCCACACTACAAACAACCATTGCAGTGTTGCCAACCTATTTCGTGTTTATAAAGTTTACTACACTAGGATGAAGGAGTGTCCTTGAATAAAAGTGTTTGTCAAAACGTTCCCAATCTCACCGGCCTCCTGACCACACCCAGCTTGTGAAAGTGGTAAGAAATTGCAATACGTTCATCAAAACTATCAGCTGGAGAAGCAACCTCCTCCTTATCAAAGTAAAGAAGAGTTTTGGCCAATTTAACCAATTTAGAGTGAAGGAGCTGAGTAAGGGGTTCGTTCCTCTGTGGTGTGCTTGTGATAACTGTATAAACTCTAAATATATTGTTATTTGTTTACTAATATTGTAATATTCAAGGAACCCTTCTGTATGAACTCTCTACATTGTAATACCCTATTTTGTGATCCAGCTTCTAATTTGCAGGTCAATTAGTTTTGAGCAGTAGGCATGTTCTTTAATCAGCAGTAGAACTTATTATTTACCTCACTCCAAGTTGAGAATGGACGTAAATCATCATCATCATCATCCTCCTCATGAAATGTTTCCAGCCTGTGAACAGGTCTGTTTAGTAAAATGTCTCCATCTCCCTCCTGCACTCTCTTCCACTCTCCTCCTCTCACTTGCACACTTGCTGCTATCTCTTCCTTGAGGTCTCTTCCCTACATACTTCATATCCATCAATCTTCTTGGCATCCTATCCCCTTCCATCCTCATTAAGTGTCCGTACCATCTCATCCTAGCTTCCTCTACATCTTACATCTTCGTTCCTAGTCCTATCTCATCTAGTAACAGCTAGAAAACTTCAGTTCCATGGTCATGAATAGCACCCTCTGTATAATGTGTCTTTCCACACCCTCTAAAAGCCCCTAGATGACCTAGAAGGCTGAAACTCTTTTCCCAAACATTTCAGCAAAATTAACTCTAGGGAAAACTCCAAACATTTAATTCAGCGCTCAATAAAAAGTAAGGTCTTGGCAGAGATTAAAAATGAGGCATGTTTAGATTGGAAAACTATTATGTTTCGCTAAATGGTAGACATTGACATATTAATGTTTCACTTAAGGATGTGAAAATAAGTATCGATACTTTACTAATATCGATATTAGTATTTTTATACCCGATACTTTTTTTTCCAATACTGTTACTGATATTAGTATCAGATCAGTGTTGAAAGGAACAACTTTCTTGCTATCTTCCCTCGTGCTGGTATTAAATGTTTACTGTGGAGGAATAAATGACACTATTTCTCAATTCTAGCACTCAGTCTCTTTTAGACCATCATAATTAGAGCTAATCTTTCATTTTGTTTTACCTGACCGGGCGATGGGGTGAGAGGTGACCAATTTACTTCTCCTACCTTCATCAATGAACACGACATCACAAACTAAACACAATGAACTCAGTCTAATAAAGGGTACCGCAGAAATGTTTATGTACGTACGTTGTTTAAGCAGATGAAGCAGGGAAAGACATCTATTCTTCTATTGTTTGTCAGTAGTTAATAATCTATCTTGATAGAGCGTATAATCAACAAATGTGGTTAAAAAATGGAACCTCCCATAAGTGAATTAAGGAAGTTTCTTTAAAAGTTGGATAGCATAAAAGCATCTTGTAAAATTTGGTTTAAATTATTAAAAACCATGATAATTTTCAGTGTTTAAATAAATGTGAAAATATAGTTATGATGCAAAAGTTGAAATTATTATTACTAAATAAGAAAAAATATTTTTTCCGATTAAAATGTCAATATTGATACTTATTGCTATCGATACTAGTACGGTATCAATATTTCTCTTCTGATACTGTTAATGAGTACAGTATCGATACCATAGCCCCAGTTTCACTGTTAAAACAAACACTCACCGACAGAATTCCCTTCCCAGAGTGTGTGCTATAGACCTCCCGATACTAGTTTTTCCAACACCCGGAGGCCCCACAAAGCACAAAATGGGTCCACGAAGACTGTT
>CABFVX010009197.1:0-19565 GCA_902151425.1 Timema shepardi
TGATCAAGCAACAAGTCCACCCCGCCCACCACTCACAGTGATCAAGCAACAAGTCCACCCCGCCCACCACTCACAGTGATCAAGCAGCAAGTCCACCACTCCATAATAAAAACTAAGCCAGTCTACATTACCTATGTTTGTAAAATTACAAACTGCATCAGTTACAAAGGTTGTGAAATATTCCTCACAATGCAGGTTTGATATTTTGACTGTAGCAGACACGTGTTGAGGGAGTTTGTGCGTATCAGGGATCCCCTGAACTGTAATATTGGTTAGTATCATTTTGGAAAGTCTTAGTTCATAAATGTTTATTGAGATTGTGTTTGATTATAACCTAAAAAACAAAATGAAAATATGAGTAATAAAGTTACATATTTATTTAAATAATATTTCAGGTTCCTTGTTATATTTGTAAGAACGTACAAAATGAAGGTGGAGAGAAACGAACACACTCTGGCTATTGCGATGAAACTAACACAGTCCACACTTTACATTGCTGCCACTGGACAAAGAGGTGATGGCTGCCACTGGAAGAAAATAGATCTCAACAATGTAAAGTGTGAACTGTGTTCTTATTTTCGTTGTAAAGGCCATCTTGTGTTTGTTCCTTTTTATATGTTTCTATCCACCTCTCCTCCACCTTCTTACAAATGTATATTACAAATTACCTCAAAGAGCGGAAAGAGTTATTTCAAATTCTTTGTAACTGTTAAAGTTATGTAAAAATGCATGGCTGTGAATCTGGTAAGAATAATTGGTTACTAAAGTACGTGACTACTAGCGTACCCAATGTTTCACATTGTCAAGACCCTCTGCTTGTTTTTATTGAAAACATGTGAGCATGTTGTTAAGTCCATACTCAGTTTGGTTTGGATCGCCTTGTTGTGAGAAACAAATATTTGTTTGGAACTTTTGACTTTTTGGCTCATTAATACAATTATTTCTTGAGTTATTTTTTCACCCTCTGTTTTATAGACCACCAATGGTGTAGACTTTCATTAGTTTTGTCAATATTAGTGTTAACATTTAAACTGTTGTAGAGAGAAGCAAAATTTCTTTCCCCCCTTATTTTACAGTCAGTCAAAGTTTGTTTAATTGTATCTAATTTTGGAAAACATCGGCCGACCATTAAATGTTTGTACGAATATAAACTTGTGGTAAGTTTTAATATGTGTTTTTGTTTCCTGCCGTTGTGAAGCCATTTAGTGGGCTTGTAAGTTCCCATGATCCCCGCTCTTTTGTTTGGTTTATATAACTTCTAATTATGAGGAGTTAGGTGTGCGCTAGTAAGCTTTACACTGACCTGTGTTTGACAAACGACTGTCGTTCTCAGGATCTTCTCACCCACAATTTGGCTTACATCCCCTCTCCAAGTATGTGCCTCATATTCAAGGTTATAACAACTGGTACTAAAGCATGTTCACAGTAATAAGGGTGCAAGGCTTGCCGACACTGACTAAATACAGGGCCTCAGTAGTCGTTTGTTCAACTCCAAGCCATCCTGGTTTCTGTAGCCGCTGCTAACGGAAACTTTATAAATAAAACAGTACATTAATCCTAACAGTGGCACCATTTTAAAAGTAATCATCCTCTGGATGTAAATCTCATGACCCTCTCAACTGTGCTACCAAATATAAGTGAATATGTTTGAAAGACGAGCTAAACACGTGTCAATACCTCTTCAAGACTTTAACAACCTAAGACTATTAAAACATATTGGAAACGTTCATCAACTCACAAGCTCTCATCCTAGTATGACGAGGGCTTGCACAAACATGCGTTCACCTTATTACCGCTTACAATGTTCTATCCTTATCCTAAATAAGTTGTGCTACGACGGAGAGTGGGAGGACAGAGTGGCTCAAAATGAAACATGGAGTGAAGCAGGGGAGTGCCCTCTTACCACCACTAGTGTTTGTAATGGTAATGGAAAGGGTCATGGACAAAGTGGCAGGAAAACTAGAGGAAGAAAGAATGAAAGTCATGATGTTTGTTAATGTCTTGATGATATGGGTGGAATAGGAAGAGGAAGTACAGGAACAACTACAAGAATGGAAGGAGGAAGTGATGGTATGGGTGGAATAGGAAGAGGAAGTACAGGAACAACTACAAGAATGGAATGAGGAAGTGATGGTATGGGTGGAATAGGAAGAGGAAGTACAGGAACAACTACAAGGAATGGAATGAGGAAGTGATGGTATGGGGGGAGAAGGAAGAGGAAGTACAGGAACAACTACAAGAATGGAAAGAGGAAGTGAAAGAGAGTGGAGTGAACTATAGCATGGCAAAGTGTCGAGTGATGGTAGTGACAAAGAAGAGGGTAAGGCCTAATAAAGCTATAAGGTTGGATGGAGTAGAGCTGAGAAAAGTACAGAACTTAAAACATATTGGAAGCATGATTAAGGGACCTGCTTTGGAGGAGAGAAGTGTCCTGGAAGTGTACAGGGCGTACTTTGTACCAACTGTCACATATGTAGTAGAAACAGACATTGAATGTAAGAGAGACCAGGAAAGTGGAGGCCATGGGAATGAGGTTTGTGAGGAGCATGTTAGCTGTCAGGAGGAGAAACAAGATTAGGATTGAAGTTATCTGGGAAAGAGTACAAGTACAGGGGTACAGGGAGTACATGAGATAGTGGAGGAAGAAAGACTGAGATGGTATGGACATGTAATGAGGATGTTAGAGTACATGAGATAGTGGAGGAAGCAAGACTGAGATGGTATGGTCATGTAAATGAGGATGTTAGAGTACATGAGATAGTGGAGGAAGCAAGACTGAGATGGTATGGGCATGTGATGACAATAGAAAAAGAGAGGATGCTGAAGAAAATGTTGGGAATAAATACTGCAAAGGAGGCGAAGAAAGAGATGGGGGAAGCAGATAACAGAAAGTGTGCAAATGAGAGGAGAAGAATGTTGGAAGGGTAAAGGAAGATGAACTGACCTGGCCACATGCTAGATACAGTTGATGATGATGATGATGATATAATGCACAAACACTATCAAGTTTTGACAGACACGTTATATTTTGTAAAACACTTGGTTTTGTTATTCTTGTGGTGTACTTATATTTGTTGATACCAGGTTTGTTACTGCTGGTTGTATGCTAAGATAATAATATTTTGACTCCAGAACTGGTATTATTTTACAACCGACACATTTTGCTTCTATCAGGAACAGTTATCATGCTTTACTTTGTTATTTATTTTAAACATTGGACTAATTAGTTGTGAGCTTGACTTGGTCAGTCTCACTGATCTTCAGGCAAGGACAGTCATACACAGTGACATCTTCTCGGTGGGATTTTGGTATTTAGTTCTAAAATTGGGAATAAATAAGTACTCACTGTTTACATTTTAAAAAAAATGTATGAATGGGTTCACTTTGTTCAGATTCTGATAATATCTCTCTCTTTCATATTATTAATTTGAAAGAGAGGTACCATTGTGAGAATAAAGTACAATTTCTATTTTAATCATATCTCCTCAAACTAACTTTTGAGGTATATCTAGCATCCCTGTAAAATATTTTTATAATATAATTAATTTTATTAATATGAAAATATACAAGGATTTGGTTAACCATTTTAAATGACTTGATTGGTTGATGCTTTCATCTATAAGATATTTTAAATTTATCGAGGACGGGGAGATCGAGGTTCGAATCTCGGTCGGGTGAACTGGGGGCGGTTTTTCCCTAAATGGTTTTCCACTCTTCTTCCACGCAAATGCGGGTTCACTTCCTCTAATTCAACCCTCCAAATTCCTAATCCATTAGCATAATTAGTACTTAAAGCGTGTAACCCGAACGGGTAGTAAGACGCGGTGCTAAATATTATTATTATTATTTAAATTTGTAATGTCAAGAAAGTTTACAAACCATTTACTAAATACAACATCAAAATAAGATATATTTATGACCGACTTGAGGGAAGTATTTGAGAGCTAGGAAATATCCATGTGTAGTCCTTGCAGACTATTCTCACACTCCTTGTTTACATACACATAACGCAACCTCCTCAGTCAAGAGCTTTGGGGTGATGAGACCAACCTCTGGGTATATTTACCAATATTTGTACATACACTCTGTCCACACTGAAAGAATGGAAAGATTCAAAGCAGGAAGACACGTACACACACACACACACAATATGAATACAGCCCCGCCCAGGGTTTCCTTAGCAAATCTATGCTACCCAACAAACATGTCAGTTACAAGAGCCTAAATTGCTATTTATTTCTGCTCTTTGAAGGATTTAAAAGTGGGTTGGATATACCTGGTCTAGAATATATTTTTTTAAATTGTTTGATTGTGAGTTTTACGTGTTGAACAATTGTTAATGAAATCACAATCAATTTGTCGACTAACACACTGTTTCTATATTGAAAGTTAATAATATGCTCAAATTCATGCAATTTCTTCACAGACCTTTTACTACTATACATTACTTATTAACATATCTTTTGATTGAAATGTAATCTGTTAATCATTGTGAAATATATTTTGTGAATGTACAATTTACTTAGATATGGTCATCGTGCCACAAATGACTAATGTACAGGGAAATGTATTACTACCATATTTTTGTATTTTGTATTTTGTATTTTGAATGTCCAGTTCTCTAGTCTATATTTAAGGATTCTTATGATATTCAAATTGCTCAATATTTTTTAAACAAGCTTTTATATGCCAAGCTCTGTATGTAGGATGTAAATATTTGTCTTGGATGATCTTATTTGTGACACTTGTTGGCTTGTGATTGTAACCGCCAAACAATGTCGGAGTGTTGCTTTTATCTCATAAACATTGTGAAACCGCTTTACTTGAAGTTTTCTGGTAATAAAGAGCTACCAACTTGTCTGGCTGCGTATTTACAATAGCTTAGGTTCGGTCCTCAGCCGGGTGCATTAATGATGAGTTTTTTCTATGTTGTGATTTCTCCCTCCAAGGAAATTCCAAAAGGGATTCTTTAAACCACCTTTTTTCTCTTTTCTTTGGTCCCGTCTCCTGAGAGAGCTCTCCATTTCCAGAAACACACTGGACACCAACATTTGCCCGAAAGGAAAGCGGAAAACTCTGCTCCATCGACGCAGTCGGTCATGGACTGTGGACTTAGCGAGTCAGGCTGATAAACTATCCTTAGAACAAACACTGGCAGCGATCCCACCATTTCTACATTTATAAAAATATTGTGTCTCTTGATCATAGTTTAATTGTGTCTTTATTACTAATAAACTTGATCCAAGTGATTGCGATGGATGTTTATTGTTGGATTGCAATTAGCTCTCACCAACATATATTTCTCCAGTACCAGTTGTTGATTCACCAACCCAAGACATGTGTACACTTAATTATCTGTTTGACATAACTCTTTTATTGAATGTTATTGAACTATGTAAACAGTAAATGTTGCTCATTTATCCCCGAGGGAGCTGTGTTTGGGTTATTACTAGGGAGTCTCGGCAGGAGTCATCACACTCTTCTATCAACTGAATTCTCAACTACCTCATCCAGTTCCCTTGTATAAATGCTGACATCAAAGCACACAAATAAAGATAAAACACCGCTGAACAATCAAATTCCTGAATTTCAGATGTACTTCAGTTACATTTATGGCTGAAATCAGAGCCGTGCGTGCGGTACATTTTCTCAGCATGATACAAGTCTTCCTCCCCTTAAATGTTTTTTTTTTAAATTTAAACTAACCTTCGATTGTGATTTTTAAAAAACTGCACAAAATGTACGAATACTATATTTATTTTGAAAATATAAACTGCTTTAAAATAATGATAATCGACTACAATTTTACCCTTCTAACTTTAACTTTAGCGAATTCATGTGTAGTCTAGAGTGGCAGCCAATGTAGATTCAATAGAAATTGACAGATTTCTAAGTTTTGTTTGGCTTATTGAACTTCTTGAGTAGTGTTTTATTAATTTTAATTAGGGAAAACTTCTTTCCCCACTAGCTACAGAGACAGGGAGTGTTGGAGCTACAACAATCCTTCGCAAAGATGCAACCGCGAGGGGGGCGGGAGGGATTGAAAATGACTAAATATGATGATGCTTAACATGTTATTAAAATAGGGTTGATAAAATAATGATAGAAATGAGTTGCAAAGCTAGTAAGAGTTGTAGGTAACAGAACACAAATAGATAACGAATATCTGTCAAATTGACAGCCAGCAGCCGTTTAACTTGTTATTGTACTGTCTCCACTTCAACGTGTATGAATTTGGTAAAAATAGAGCAATAATGAATGAACGTAAAAGTAAGCAAAAGCAAATATTTCCTAAGCAACTCTCTCTATCGCACATAGAATGCAAAAGTAGCCCAATATCACCTAAATAATTCTCTCTCACACACAGGCACACGTTACACACCTGAGATACACCCAGTCCATCCAAATGACACTTTTTAATTCAAGCCCCTATTGTCATAACATAAATCAAGTAACTACAATTGCTGTAGAATACAATAATTCTCTTACCTGATCTACTTTTTAAACACAAAAACTGAATTAGTGTAAATGCAAACATATTATACCGATACAAAAATATATATCTGAGTTAGTGATTTAAACCCAGCGCATCCATTTGCCATCTCTCGAGACAAACAACATTAAAACCAAATATTGTCAATAGTTGTAAGCTCAAAGCAGAACTATCTACTCATAACACATGCTTTGTGATAATCAGCTTTTAGGAGGGGCAGCGCAGTATATTGCAAACAGAAATAATAGCCTCGCGCTGTCAGATCAACAGTCTTTCAGCGAGCGCTCGCCAACAATGCACCTGCACCAGAAACCGAACTCAAAGGGTACCGAAAGCGCTCGGGCAGAGGCGTGCGATAAATCATATACATCATTATCAGAATAACATAGACCAATATAGAAAGGTGTTGCATAAAGAGTTTTAATTATTGAATGGTTCTTTGAGTTTGCTGCTTATGCCGGCCCCTTACGGTGCCACTTGGTGCCACTCTGTATCATAGCACACCCCTTAAGGTGCCACTTGATGCCACTCTGTATCATAGCATGGCACGGCCCCTTACAGTGCCACTTGGTGCCACTCTGTATCATAGCACGGCACGGCCCTGGCTGAAATAATAATTGAAACGTTAGTTATATCATTTGTAGCCTGTTGTGTAAGATGTTCCCTAGCTCTTATTTATATGTTTGAATCCATGTTTACAATACACTCTCTGAATAACCTCTCAATGATGACACTGGGAAGAAATGTTTACTAACTTTGGCTTTTATACAACAACATTCTTTATTTTTCCACACATTCACAATTAAATTATGGATTAATCAAGTATAATAGTTCACCAATAAAGTATATTTTACCTCTGTGCCATGTCTTGGATTTAGTAAGTCCATTTTCAAGATGAATATAGTTCGAGTTTTAACATAGAACTACAACATTATACAGTAATCTTGCATTAAAATGTTACCAAATCAATTGATTTTAAAAAGTCTTTCTTTCATAAGTGGTTTTTCTCTACTTTTACCACTTTTAGCCGGTTTATCCGCTCCTAGAGGGTTTGACTACCTGAAGTGTGGCCATTGAAAAAAACAATATAGTAATAGAGTTTTAATTCTATACATATTTACTTTGGTAGGATTCCAGTTAGGTTGGCTATGTTATTCTATATTTATGACTGTTATTTTACACCCCTAGCGAAGAACCTTGAGCTACTGTGTACAATTGATTTATTTTTATCCGGGCCATACTTTATATATTTTGATTTTAATATTGACGTGACATTTTTAAAGACTATTTTGGTATTAAATCAATTTTAAATTAATATGGAAGACATCTTGTTCTATGGGGCGCTTTATTTTCAACCTAATTTAACAAGGGGGAAAATTATAACATTTGACCGCCATTATAATCCAGCCGCGAGAAGACTGTTCTACCATCTAGCGGATAAACTGGTACGCAAATGAGGCAAGTCACACGTCATCGTGATGTCATTTTATAGGTCCCAAAAATTGAATTCTATCAAAACACAGGTGTTTGTTAATAAAGAACTGTCAGACTGTCATTTCAATGAAAAACTTATAGGGCCACTTCTGTGTATTGATTTGAACGATTAACAATGTCTTATTTATTAATCTTCTATATAAAATGTACCTGTCATGCAAATTAATGGGAGATGACGTCGGACCACTTTGAACGCCAAAGGATCTTGGGAGGGGAGGGCCCCGCCGCGCCAAAAGAAAATGAAGACGGATGTATTTTAAAAGTGCTCTAAAAATTTTCAAGTGTCATGAAATTTGAAGACGGTGCTGAAATTACTAATCAGGACACCGGGAATTGACTACCAACAACGAAAAAATAAGTATTGGACACAGCTATGACAACTAATGAAAAAAAAAGTTTTTTTCCTCGATTGGACCTACAAGATTCAAATGAGCTCCAGCAATTTTTATAAACCAAATTTTTCATCGGCTTTCATTTGAAACACCAGACTTGTTAATCAATTGTATTACGACTATATGTATAACAATCCTTCGCCACAGGGCCGTCCGCAAAGAAAAATGTCAGTGACTGAAGCTACCAAATTGATAATAGTGAATCACTGATGCACACTTATAATTTTGATATTTAAGTTTGAGAATAGTGATATTTAAGCATATGCTGTGCCAAATTAAATGTAATATGTTGCCGATAAAATTATAAAAAAAAAAATCCCCCAGATCCTGTTGTGCGTGGAACAAACATGATCTAAAAACTAGTTGAGTTAAATAAATGTACAGTACATTCTTCTTCTTCTTATGATTAATATTTAAAATACACTTTACAAAAAAAACATATCAGTGTTATTCTGACATAATATTTTTCAATAACTTCTTCAAACTTTCATCCAAGTTTATGTTTTAAATCATTCATTCCCCTGCGTTCATACCAATTCATTGATTAAGTTATTCATCCTCCGAAATTTAATTTGTTGAAAATAAATATGACATTCTCTAAGGCTGCAATGCAAAGCAATTTATTACAAATTATATGAACTGGTTTTCGATATTGTTATAAACTCTGTGGTGCTTCAACCTGTCTGAGTACTTGCCCTACTGCTGACTCTTCAGTGACTCGTTGAACTCCTCAGCCAGGTTTTCAATCCCTGAAATGTACCAAACGACCGATCTACAGAACAAGAATTTACTGAAACTATCAAAGTGATTTTGACTGCTGTTGCTACAGATGTAAAATAGTCCTTATTTTCACTGTTTCCCAGAAGTTCACTCACATTCATTGATTCGATGTTTGATTTTACTTGCCAAATCTGATACTTTACACTTCCATAAATAGTCATAATAGCTTTAATAGCCTTTCCAAAGTCTTCACAGTTTAGGTTTTTCGTTTTATTTGGGTGCAAGAAAAATAATGAGAAGCATTTTCTTATCTCGTCTCAAAATCTTTGCTGTATAGATGTAATTATTGAATCCGTGTACGGAATGAATAATGCCTGGCCGAAATATTATATTTCAATGTTTGTGCTATAATTAGCACGGTAAGTTTGGAGTACGGTTCTTCTTGAAGGTTTTAAGTCTACATTGCTCACGTTTGCTGATATTTTACCATTTTCAAATATTTGTTTATTTCAATACCTCATATGCATTTTCCCTATCTTGTTGCAACACAAAAGTCCCTGCATGTATGTTGATGCTTGCGGCAAATCAATGGAAACAGCCTTTAATATAACTGATTGGTTCACTTTTTGCCGAATATCTTCCCATATTTTTTACAGTGACTATTGATGTCGGAGTGGTGACAGCACAAAGAAGCTCATGTGCTCGACCCCTCACTTTGCTGTTAAAATGGATTGTTGTAGATATTTCTACAACAGTTGTAAAATGACTGATACATTGATGTTTCATTGTCCATTGTGTTTCACACAATTTTCGTAAATTCTGGTAGCCAACAATCTTCAATCTGAAGGACTTTCCCTTATGAAATTAACTGTCTCCTTGTTTGTGGATACTGTGTTTCTGACAGAAGGCAAATCATTTTAAGTCATTCACAGCCAAATTAAGCCGCTGCCGTGGCTTGAACAATGAAATAAGTATGGCATAGGGAAAAGCTTTCTTATTTTTGATTGAACTCCCCTAATATGTTCAGCCATTGTTGAGTACCAGTTGAATCCCTGGCCTACATATTTGTCCATATCTACACCAAAATCCTTGCAAGCATTTGTAATTGTCTGAGCTATGTACGAGGGGTGTTCAAAAAGAAACCGAACTTTTGAAATCAACCGGCAGAGGGAGCACGCTGCGGCTACTGAGTGCACGTAGCGGCACGCTTAGACAACAAAATGCCATTTGCCGCGTTTCGCTCTGACCGTTAGTTGGCGAGCTACAGCTGCAGAAGTGAGCACGTGCACAAGCTGTTCGTCGGATTAGTGCCAAAGTGACAATGAAAGAGCTTCAAGAACAACGTGTGTGTGTGTGTGAAATTTTGCTATAAACTTGGCAAAACTTTTACAGAGACATTTCAATCGCTTAGCCAAGCATACGAGGAGGACTGTATGAGTCGAACGCAGTGCTATGAGTGGTTTAAGCGTTTTGAACATGGCAGAATGTCGGTCAGTGACGATCCCAAGCCTGGACGATCTTCCACATCAACAGATGACGATCATGTCGAGAAAGTTCGTGTTGTTATTCGTGGAAATCGTTNGTTTAACTGTTCGAGAAGTTGCTGACGAAGTGGGCATCAGCGTAGGATCATGCCATCAAATTTTGAGTGACAAACTTGATATGCGTCGTGTCAATACAAAACTCGTGCCGCGTTTGTTGACTGACGATTAGAAACAGACCCGTGTTTAAATCACCCAGGAAATGCTTGCCAATGGCAATGACAATGAAAACTTCCTTAAGTACATCATAACAGGCGATAAGACGTGGGTTTATGGCTATGATATTGAAACGAAGGTGCAGTCGTTGCAGTGAGTGGGCAAAGGGTATCTTTGTCCAAAAAAAGCACGCATGAGTCGATCAAAGATCAAGATGATGTTGGTTGTGTTTTTTGACTTCAAAGGCATTGTCTATCAGGAATTTGTACCACGTGGTCAGATGGCAAACAAGGAAGTCAACCAGGGAATTCTAGCGTGTTTGAGGGATGCTGTGCGCAGGAAGAGGCCTGAATTGTGGGAAAACCAGACTTGGATGTTGCATCATGACAATGCGCCGGCTCACAACGTCGCTCCTTGTCAGTAGCTCTCTAGCAAAACATCACACTCCCATAGTTCCCCATCCACCGTATTCTTCGGACCTAGCCACAGCAGACTTTTTCCTGTTTCCCAAACTTAAAACCACGTTGAAGGGACGTCGTTTCCTAACCATAGAGGAGATTCAGGACAAAGCGACAAGAGACCTGCGTGCCATCCCACAAAGTGCGTTCCAGGAGGCTTTCTAAAAATAGAAGCAACGTTGGGAACGGTGTATTGCCAGTAGAGGGGACTACTTTGAGGGTGACAGTGCTTAAAATGTTGTACAATGAGCAATAAAGATGTTATAGCAAAAGTTGGGTTTCTTTTTGAACACCCCTCGTATTCAAAATATAATTGTTCCAAAGGAAAGAATCCAAGAAAATCTTCATGGGTTTGATTTTGGCTATTCACGTACCGAACACAAATAAGTGTTCAACTTGTATATCAGCAGTTTCATCACTTATCAATAAAAAACATGGGACTTTATTAATTTCAGACACCAATTATTCTGCACACAATGTTGACAAACAGCATTCGAAAAGCTCATTTTGTGTTTACTGTAAAATGCTAAGAGCGTTTTTTGTAGAATATTTCAAGTGTCCCTTTAATTCATCAGTGCCAGATTCAACTCTAAGGCGAAACAAATTATTGAACACAGCAGATGTGTCATCTTGTCCAATTAACAGCATATCATGCAATGCACAAAGTAAAATAGTGGCTAGAATTGGTTTCAATTTGTCCCGATTTTCAACAATTCAATTTTTATAGGTGGTATTTAGCTCTTGTTCTACCATGTCAATTCTGTTCTCCTCGTCACGAATAAAGTTCTGAGCATGCATGGTTAGTTGTACAGTATATACGAGTGTAATTTCAAATGTAGCCTAGCAGACCGATGAAACTCTTGATTTCGCTGGAAAGGTTTTGTTATGAACCTTCCAAGGCTACTTTCTTGGTTTAAAGTAGCCCTAATAAGCATACAGTGCCGACAAACTGCACCTTTCATAATCTTGGAATACATGAGTCATTGATATATTTGTAACAAGTCAAATTTGAGATCCCAGGAATTTTTCTTTAGTTCAAATTTTTTATCTTCACATAGTGATAAGTACACATAATGCTAAATGTCATTTTAATGGGAAATTAGCATATGATTAGTACACTGCCTAGGTTTAGAATCAGAATCACACGTTTATTGCGATAATATAATCCCCATTGCTGCTGACCCCGCCATCACTAGCAGTCGCAACACTCTCATTTAACTCACCCCTCACTAATGGCTCTCTAAAGTACTTAATGATACTACTATTCATTTTTATCCAAACATTACATATAAAAACCAATAGTTGCACAGCAGTACAAACACTGTGCAATAATAGTAAGTTCGTGGCGTGAGAGCGCATGCGCGTGAGACTCAGTGACTCGGTGAGTAGGAGAAGGAGTAGAGTGGATGAGACGGGAGCGCATGCGCATGAGATTCAGGGGACAAATGTTTACCAACCCTTTTAATTTCATAACTATAACGGAGACAAACATTTCTTAGTTATGGGGGGGAGGGGGGGGCTGGTCAAATCTCACTGACTGCAGTCAATACGGATATCTGGATATTTCATTGTTTGTATCTAAAGTTTAATACTACAGCCTAGTAACTATTTATTTCTACTTTCCCCAGACTTTTCTAATTGTTGAACAAAGATCCTGAGTGATGATTGGGTTTGGGAGGGGCTACAAGAGAGAAACTGCGCCACTCAGAAATAAAAGACAGGGATGGTAACCAGAGAGTTATTTTATTCAAGTAACAAACATATACAACTTGATGAGACGAGTGAAACAGCTCAAAGCGTTAGGCGCTGAAAATCACTTTGAAATGAACATTCTTTAATTCTCACACACATGTTTTATGAACCATAGAAAATATTTTAAGTACAAAATTGCATTCTATAATATGAGAGACGTAATAAAGGTAAGTTCCAACGTGGCAAGTTGGCAGGACTGTCTTGTACCAGTCATAGCTACAGGTAATCAACATTTGATACTTGTAAGACGTCTACTCTCGCCCATAAATGGCGGTTCAAAACACATGATATAATATATTTTAAATTGACCTTCATAAAAAACTCTGTTTGATATCCTTAACCCTGTCATAATTGAAATTTACTGGTAAATTTAAGATCCTAGACATTAATAACTAATTATGGATACAATATTATAAATACAAAATAATTATCTAATTTTCCTTTTTGGCAGTTCTCAATTAGTTGAAACAATAACAATATGGCTCTATTAAATTATCGTCCTCCCAACTGAACAGGACTATATTTGAAATCATCCGCCAAAACATCAAACTTTAATTTTGATAACGACGCTGCCAAGCGGCTTGTTCAATTATTAAAGCGAAATCTAGAGTACAATCTTGCTGACTTGCAGCCTCATCTTTAACTAGCAAACACTCGAATTAAACATTACTAACAATATTAAAACATCGCCCAATAAATAACAAGATGATTTTAATCCTACAAAATATTAAAATAAGTAGAGCCAATGAACGATGCTATCAGTTAATAATTGACCTAAATGGCCGGTACCTAAAGGGTAAAAGAAACATCCGTTAGGTGGATGAGCTGAAATTTCAAGTAAAAACACAGATACCAAATGTACCCCAAAGAGATCATAATGCAAAGATAAGACATACGGTTTGAACTAACAGTCCGAAAATTTAAAATATCTCCATCGCTTTAGGAGCCAAAATATACTAAGTCCATCAGATGTGAATTCCATGCTAATAATCAATAAGCTTAAATTTTATTAGTCCAGAAACTATAATTTTGAATAAGTTAAAAATAGTTTAAATCCAAAGGGAATTTAGAATACTCTAACATTAATCAGCTTATGACAACGTCGCTCACCTTGAAGCCAGTATGTAATATGTGACTACATCACAGTATTCTACCATTATATATCCTATGAATCTACCACGTGTTCTCAAGGCACGGGAACGATGGGAAGGAGAGGGGGAAAAGGGTAGCATGCGTTTAAAACATACTGGGACATACCACACTTCTCCAGGGGTGTGTGGAAAGAACAGTTTTATGAGTTTTTCGAACACAGCCGATAGAGTGCAGTGCGCGTACATATAGTTTTTTTCTTTGGGCACGGCTCGGTACTCACGACGGGTAATGAACCACGTGCCTTGATTCAGTCACGTATTAGACAGTGCCGCGATGTGTTGTAGAGTCGCGGTATTAATGAGACAAGTCAACAGGGGCCGGGGTGGTGATTGAAACAACCACTAATTGTTTACTTGTTCTAACAAGGTTACAATGTCTCCCCTTGGGGCAAGACAAAGACATCCTCAGCTCTAGGTGAACGACCAGAGGGCCGCCTCCTCAGTCATTCATAGCTGGCCTCGAAGATGGCGACGGCTCTAGTCTCGTCTTAGGCCTTAGAAGGTGGCCTTTGCGAGGGTTGTAGACACACCCAGAGAATGGGAGGAAGCAGAAGGAAACAGGAGGTGTCTCTGAGAACATATAATCAACACATGTTTACTATATCCTCTATCAAGTCCATTAATCCATTACATCAGGCTAGTTTGCCACTGCCACTACCAAGTCTAACTGATTGCTCTGGTAAAAGCCACAGAAGTACCCACAACTCCGTACTAAGTGGTAGTCCTTCCGAGGAGTGAGTACTCTTCACGGTATCTTTTTGTTGAAGCCACGCACAGGAACACGCTTCATAATTAGGCATTCAAGCGCAAGTTTCTGGCTTGGAGTATGTCCCAACACTAACATACCACATTAGAAAAGGAAATAAAAGGGGGACTTCCCTCATTTATATACATGTTGATCATCATTCACAATTATATTCTCAAGACTAAGTGACACTAATAAACTATAAAAAAATATCAAATATATTTATACTGAAAAAGACACCACACACAAGAAGGTCAATGCCATTAAATTACTGCCTTCAAGTGGCTAACGTGTGCCCTACAGACCAAGGAGGGGTCTGCCACTTCTTTTAACATCACATATACAGGAGTGAGGAACCTTTCTATTGACCATGGGCCACTCCACTTGTAAGCCAGTTTTGCCGAGCACCTGTCGGCAGCTGAGCTAAGGGGGAAATTCTTACACACAACTTTGTCACCAAGCTTAAACATGGCGAGGACCCGTCTTCAGTTATAAGTGGACGCTACCTTTTTCTGTGACCTTTGGAGGTTCTCAAAAGCCAGCTCGCATTTTTCCTCATACGGGTGATCACCAGGGGGTCAACATTCCAGTTGGCTAACAAAGGGTGGTTCAAATCCCTGTTCAAGAAAATCGAGCAAGGGGTGGCCTTGACTGATTCGTGAAACGCGGCATTGAATGCACCGTTTAAAAGGTAAATGTGCTGATCCCAGTGGGAGTGATCTTGGTGGTGGAAGATAGTGAGAGCGATATTCAAGTTACGGTTGAATCGCTTCACATGGTTAGGCGACGGGCTATAGGGGCTGGTAGTCACATCCCTGATTCCCCCAAGGATAGCACATATCCCGAAAGGCCCTAGACCTGAAACATGGCTATATCAGCAGAGTGAAATCCTATTTTAGAGTTGCGATTGGGTTTCGCCAATTGGCATGGCTCACACTTACGCACCCGATCCCTAACATCTCTAGACAAGTGCGCCAGAATTACTATTTTGAAATTTTCCGTTCAGTTTTAAGAACGCCGCAATGGCTGCCAAGAAGGGAGTCATGAAAGTATTTGAGCAACATCTACCTAAGTTTCTCGGGGACAAAATATTTAAGTTTACCTTTTATCTTATAACTACAAGGATGCCGTATGTATGCCGCAACCCTCCCACCCCCTCTTTCTCCAGTCTTAATCCTATTGACAATCTGTATCCTAAGGTTATTTTTAATCCATATTTGATTTACTGAGAAGTGCTGAACATACGTATCATGTTGCAAGATCCGTGAACGATGGGTTGAAAGTGTTGTGGCCTAGGTGAGCTCAATAAGAAAAGGTTCTGGTGCTATATTCGGATGCCACGGAATATAAACTGAAAACCGCAACGGCTTTGAAGTTGTTCCATCCTGATATGATCCGAGTATTAGCAAATCCAAAATGCTGTTTGAAAAGGGCTTCAAGTGCAATTGGAGCGAAGAAATTTTCAAAGTCAGCAGTGTTGTGTTGCGACAACCAGTCGTCTACAGGTTGATGGCTCTTGAGGGCGAGGAAGTGGAGGGGACGTTTTACGAACCCGAATTGCAACGCGTACGTCTTTCCGAAACATTAAAGTTGATAAAATACTACGTGTCAAAGGTAAAGGTGCCAGAAAGAAAGTGTACGTGCAGTGGAAAGGTTACCCCGCCAAGTTTAATTCTTGGATTCCTGCCAGTTACCTCGGTACCCTACCATGAAGGACCAGTTTTACATCACTTTGCCGAGCGACAGCTCTATGGGATATTTCTCGAAAAATACCCTCACGAATTTCACTACGCAACCACTCTACCGTCTTCCACTCGAAGGCCAGGTGGAAGTCACTCTCACCAAATTCCAATATCCGTGTTCTTTCATCACCGTACCCGAGGGCCAAAATATTGTATGGTACAACTGGGTGGACGCTAACCGAGCACCAGTGTAGACAATTCTACACCGAGTGATCAAGAAGAACGTTCACCCAGTATTTCCACTGAGATGACAAAGCCAGCTAAAGCTATCAAAAGAAGGAAACATAATTATAATAATCAGCACAGTGAGCTTATTCTACTCATGAAAAGAAGAGAGGAGCAAAGGCAGAAGGATATGGACAATTTAACGAAGTTGAAGACTCCAGTAGAAACATTTGGGGAACACGTCAAAACTGTTTTAAATGGGCTTCCTCCTGGAATGATGATAGAGGCAAAAAGTGAAATTTTTAATACTTTAACAAAGTTTGAGCTTAAAGCTGCCGGAATCAATTCTCCGTCCACTCCAGGCAGTGAGAAATCTATTTTGATCCTCTCTCCCTCGAGTTCAGTTTCATCAAATGATGTCAACACCACACAAGAGTCACTGGCTTCAAACCTCGACATTCATACACAGGCTCTAAATCTTCAGAATATTACAAATAACAATTACTTGGACTACCCATCAATTTACCAACAAATGCCCTGACAAGTGTTTTATTTTTTAATTTGTTTACATTAATACAATTTTAATTCAACAATATATTATGTTTTAATCATTGAAATTACTAATTGATAACGTGAATGAAATAGGATGTGAATACAAGGAAAAAATTATTTTTTAATAAAAAAGCTAATTTACTTTATTGTAGTCCACGCTGCAATTTAAAATCCAATGCGGGATATGGAATAATATTCTGAAACCCGCCTCGGTGGCGTAGTTGGCTAACGCGTGAGTCGTGTTGAGCTCGACCGCCGAGGACAGGGAGATCAAGGTTTGAATCTCGGTCAGGTGAACTGGGGGTGGTTTTTCCTAAATAGGTTTCCACTCTCGCTCCACACAAATGCGGGTTCACTTCCTCTAATTCAACCTTCCAAATTCCCAATCCATTAGAGTAATTAGTACTTAGAGCGTATAACCCGAACGGGTAGTAAGACGCGGTGCTAAATATAAATATAAATATATTAATATTATGAATTTAATTTTATTTTATATAATTATAATAATTAGATAGTTTTATATGGGTACACAATGTAATCAAATAAAATTAAAAAAAAAATTAAGATACCAGTTAATAGGTTAGGTAAATAATTTATAATTAGATAATTAAATAAACTATATATAGTTCAAGATAGATTAATAAAAGGAGTAATAAATTCTTAGCGAATTTATTATTTGCAAAGACTTCACTAAAGTTTTGGCAAATATTTTCTTTGAAAACTCGAGTGAACTAGAATAAAACTACAAACATATAATATAAATCGAATATCCAACCTGATTTTTTTTTTAACAAAAAGTAGTTCGTGAAAATACCACTTACCGTAGTGTTAGGAAAAGTTTCTGTTGAGCACTGATACATTTCCGTGGCGTACAGCGACCAAACCTAACACCGTATCGAACTGATCAAAGCTGAGTCTACAATATTGTCTAAACAGGGCTTCATCTCGTTTCAAATGCCCCTCTATCAATATTTTAAAACACCCTTCTTCTTTACGATTTTTGTATTTATTTTTCCTAGATTTTCTTTTCATTAATAAAGATAGTAGCAGGACGTTGTCATCTTCTTCTTCTTGTAATAATTGTATTAATTTCTGATTATTAGCATCAATGTGCGACATGATATGTGTGTTTTATTAATATATGTACCGTGCCGCCGGTCCCAGCTACTAGTGCTGCTACATCTTGGCGGCGGCCGCGCGGTTCCAAATCGTACCTTCAGAGTGAAATGGCCTGTGTTTGTATCCCACTATAAAAACATAATGTTGAAAAAAAAGAAAGAATTAATAAAAATGACTCATAAAGGTTTTCCGGAATTGAAGAAAACAAACACAAATAAAAGATAATAAGAATTGTTTTACTGTGTCAATTTATTCCATGATTTATGGCGTAGGATTATTCTAGTTAACCGACAGTTACGGATATTCACATGATAGGATTGCTGGCATAGTGGGCTGCGCTTCATCTCAAGGTCATGTCTCAATCCCAACCGAGTACTTTGGTGATGGGTTTTCAACTAGCAGTTTATATTATATCTTTATTCAAATGTTGGGGCAATATCTAACATCCATCCTCTTGTCTCTGTGGCGAACAGATCATTTGGTCACTAAGACTGGTAGAAATATTGAATTAAAACGTTTTAAAACATTATTTAAATAATACATACTTGTAATACTTGAAATAATTTAAGCGCTTGTGATTAATTAAGCCGCGCAGAGAATTCATAGGAACTTGTCCTTTAAGTCGGGCAAGCATCAAGAACTAATATTTTATATTTTATTACAGAAATGTCGACATGATGTTCTAGCAGGGGAAGACAAAACTAAATGATCAAAGGAAATAGTGATAGGGGGAGGTAGGGTCAGAGGAGACTCAACTCTCGCTAATTAGGAGACATAGGAGGAGTGTTATCACACAACCTCCCTGATACCTTCCTCACAACGTTCCTGGGGGAGTGTTATCACACAACCTACCTGTTACCTCCTTCACAACGTCCCTGGGGGAGTGTCATCACACAACCTACCTAATACCTCCCTTATAACGTCCCTGGGGGAATGTTATCACACAACCTCCCTGATACCTCTCTTATAACGTCCCTGGGGGAGTGTTATCACACAATCTCCCTGATACCTCCCTTATAACGTCCGTGGGGGAGTGTTATCACACAACCTACCTGTTACCTCCTTCACAACGTTCCTGGGGGAGT
>CABFVX010009198.1:0-19564 GCA_902151425.1 Timema shepardi
AATCTTTGCCGGGACCGAGGATTGAACCCCGGCCGCCAGCATAGAAGTCTGACACCTTACCCCTAGACCACCAGGTCACCCAACATAGATTTAAATTTATTCATATGTCGATACCAACAGTTCTTTAATATTTTTCATGAGCATGGTGGAGTTATCTGATAAACTTTTAAAATTGAAAGAAAATGTTGTCACTAAATTCCAGAACACCTTAAAAGATATGCAAGAAATTTTGAGGTCACCATGTGAAGAAAATTAAATTTTATATTTGTACTGGCACAATATTTTATTTATTTTGGACAAAAAAAGTTTTGCCGTAAAAACTAAAAAAAAAAAGGCTTTTTCTCGCGTCCCCTTCCATCCCACCTGAAGAACCCAGCTTACTTGAGCCAAAAGTAAAATTATGGTGGTTTTTTGCATTATACTTAAAAAAACAGTGAAATTGACACTAGTTAAACTGTTTTATCATATTTTAAAAATACAACTAAAATTAAAAGTACGTATTCTTAAAATGTAAACACTATTAAACTGATTCCAATTTTTCTGTTTAAGTGAAGGACACAGGAAACAGAAATTTGATGTAATTTCCAGCTCAAGCATGACCGTATGTTTAATTTTCCATATAATTGTCGTGAAATAGACTCTTTAAATACGCTATATTCTCGACTAACCAGGTTTATGAAAGGGAGGTATTGCACAGATATTTGGAAAACATGTATAATCCAATTTAGTTTTAAATTGAATATAACATCATATAAAAATATGAATATCCCCTTAGTAAAATTTATGTATAAAAATATTTGGTGATGTCTTCCAGATAGCAATACTCTGATTTTGGTTGGAAGAACACCATAGAAAGTTAAAACAATTTTATTTGTTAAAATTTTACTATACCGGTATTATTAGTGTTGTTTTATAGGTGCATATAATTAATATCTATCAACATTGACAGCTACAGATAACACGACTTGATGTATGAGTATCTTAAAATTGTTTTAAAAACTACCAGACACTGTTCTCCTTAGCAAAATCAGAGTATATATTTTATAACTCTCTCTTTTAGGAGTCCATTAATTCAAAGAGAGGTCCAAAAATGTCCAGAGGTATTCTAGACCTTCTCCCTTCAAACCCTTAACTTTCTAAGCTCGAGCCACCGCCGTGTTAAAGTGTCTGAAAGCAACGAGAGTATTTTTAAGAGCTGTAAGAGGTGCCTCTTTGTGGTCTGAAGGTAATGGCACTGTATTGGAGCAGAAAGTCCTTGTTTTGAACTCTCGATAGTTTGCTTGGTAGTTTCTCCGGCTCAGCTGCTAGAGTTCCCAGGCCTCGGGACGAGTGGACAGTGAAAGTTGAACGCTATCAGTACATATCCAACACTGGGAATAATGACTCAAGGTGAAACAATGGGGACACAATAAAACGCTTCCCTCTCACGTGTGTGTGTGTGTGTGTGTGTATACACCAGCTATTCCTTCTACACACTTGGAAGTACCTTTTATTTTATATAAATAAATGGTATGAAAAACTCCTACATTTTATTCACATAGGAGGGCTGTATTAATCTCTGGAGCTAAGGTTTTTCCAAATATTGATCTTAAATAAGATCTCTTCAAAAATAGAAACATACTACTTTGTTACTAATATGAAACAATATTCAGATATAAACTCTGAACATAGTTGTAAAAACAGTTTAAAAATGTTATTCCAAAATCATTTGTAAACTATATTTACTTTATGGCATTAATAACTAGAAAGTTCATCGCCGAACTTACAAAAGTACGCCGCCCATGCCTATTTTGATCTAGTTTAATCCAGTCCACCTCACTACACCCTATCCCTATATTGGGTTAGTTCTATCCATTCCACCTTACTACACCATATCACTTTCAAGTCAATTCTAACGTTATCTGCGTCTAAGTCTTCCCAATGATATCTTCACAATGGGTTTGCCAGTCAATACCTTGAACATGGTTCTAGATTCCACAATTTATGCTGCATGCACTGTCCACCTTAACTTATGAGACTTGATTAGCCTAACAATATTTTTTGATGATTACAGGGTATATAACTCATAATTATGTTATTTCCTCCACTTCCAAAAGCCTCATTTCTATTTTGACCAATTATCTTCCTAAGCACCTTGTTTTAGACCATCTTAAATTTGTTTTCGTAATGTAATGTAAGATACCATGTCTCACGCCCATAGAAAAACAAACGTGTTTACATTGTTATTTATCATGTACAATTCTGCCTAGATATGCATTTGGAACAAAATAGTTAAGAGTCAACTTCATACAAGACGATGCTCCATATTTTACGAAGTATTACATATACTAGTAATTACTATACCCTAGTAGAAGTACCTGGGTTTACCCGTGGTAACCACGCAATTCATCCTAATTTTACCACTATTCACGCAAAATTACATATCATAATACTCCCACTTCACACACAAAATTACAATGCCCAATATTCTCACTCTACACACACAGTTGCCAATCCCAATATACCCACTCTACACACGAAATTACAAAACTATATATCCTAACTAAATACATAAAATTAGAAATCTAAGTATTCCCACGCTATACATAAAATTACAAAGTCCAATATTTCCACTCTACACACAAGATTACAAAACTCAATATCCTCACTCTACACGTGAAACTACAAATCCCAATTTTCTCACTCTACGCACAAAACTACAAATCCTAATATTCCCACGCTACACATAAAATTACAAATTACAATATTCCCTCTCCCCGCATAAAATTACAAATTCTAATATTCCCTTTCTTCACATAAAATTACAAATTCCAATATTCCCGCTCTCTATCACCACACTACATGTGAAACGGCAAAGCCCAATTTTCCCACTCTACATACGAAATGACAAAACAAGACCCTTTTAACCCAAATCGAGGAAGCCAATTTTGTCCTGTTTACAATTTTTATTTTTCCGAGCGCTTTTACCCCTTTCGTCACAATATAACGCCTTCAAAAGACTTCAGTGCGAGTTCAAGAGGAAACATCTTTTTCCTTTCTTCAGTTTTTTTTTCCACCACCAGCAAAACTTGCAAAGAATCTCTCTCAACTCTTTTTCGTGATCTGCTTTGTCGCTCAAGCAAGACCCACACCAAGACCACAAAGGGACGATTTGTTTCTTTTGGTAGCGTCGTCACACTTTACAATAAGGTGGGGGGTTTCCGGTGAGGCATCATCCACATGCCAAAAGGAGAGGATACAATATTTTATCCGCGCACTGGTTTGGATTCGTGGCTAGGCATCTTGTTGCTCTAGAGTCTAGACTCCTATTCGCGAGGTACTCTCACCCTTTTTTTCAATACATTTTACTACCCATCTGGGCTATAAGCATTTTAATTATTTTGTTTGTACCCGTTTTGAGAAGGAGGGAGGGATGAGTTGAATAGGAAACCGTCTAGGAAGAATTATTGCCAGTACACCTGGCGGGGATTTGAATCCGAACTTCCCTCTCACCGACAAACTTGACTATATGAGGCTGAAATTTTGCCCGTGTACTCATAGACACTGCTTTTATTATTCACAAATTATAAGTATTAATAAAGTAATAATAATTGATATAAATAGTAAGTACACATTCAAATCAAATGAAAAAAATATATATTTTTTGTTTTTTGCTATTTTTGGAATATCAGGAGTTATGGTGGTACAGGCAGTTCGTGGCGAGGCCTGCAAGTGCTCTTGGTTCAACTTGTGGAGGTTTGTTTTGATGCTGTTCATTGCTGGAGAGCCTGCTTCCCAGGCCTATGCAGACCCGAACATAGTCAACACGTACCACTTGACCTCTAAAACATTTTCATGTAACGAAAAAGCTGAATTGAGCTCAAACTGCTCAAAATTGCTTCCTTTTCTGTGTGTCAAGCCTTAGTTTGAATTCTGAGGACGGTTGAAAATCGATTAGTTATAGTCAAGGTGCATTACCAAAACTTCACTCCATAAATGGTTTCCCTAATCCACGAAAGGGTTGGTAACAAAATTTAAAACAGTTTTTGGGATGTGGATATCTTCAATTCTTAGTTTCAAGTAATTTTTAATTCATTTAGGAAGCTATCTATTTAAATATGTTAAATTATGTGATAAGTCTTTGATTTTCAGAATGAAAGCATAAATGTGTGAGACTGTACTTCGCTAGAAAATAAATCACCATCTTTTTTTATAAACGTTTTAATTTGCTTGATTAAATCCTTTGATGGGCTAGTGCACATTAATTACTACACAACAGAAGATTGAATTGCGCTCCATATAATTCTTCAACTAATTGGCGAAAAAATCGATGCTACAAGTTTGATGTTCTCCAAATGGATTTTATAATGTTTAATTTTTGTAGTGGTAGCTACACATATGTTCGTGAATTTAAATCCTCGCGATTAAAAATAAAAAACCTTCAATAAACGGCTCCTTGTACTTTTGAGTAAAAAGGTAGAAATCGGATCATACAAATTGGGTGTAATACAATACAAAATATATAAAAAATTTGTACATGGTTATACGTCCCACAAACAAAATTAATTGCTGATCACTACATAGGCCGTTCCAATTTCAGATTGTAGTATGGCTGCAGGTGAGTTGTGACCGCACGAGTCGTTTACCTCTAAAGAAACAGGTGAATTGCGGCCCCACATATTTAGAGACATGTACGAATTGCGGACTGGGCTGTTGACCTAACTTAACCTAACCTAGCCAACCTTCAAATTTTTGACAAACCCATTGAACGACTAGAACTGAGGAAGTTTGGATATTACAAGGGATGTCAACATGAGACGATGATAGGTGCTATCTGAAATTTAAGACAGCTCGATAGAAAGCATGCTGATAATTAAGTGGACGCAACTCATACCTCTTTCTATCTCTCAAGTGAGTGGGCCGTGATTCGTACGAATCTCTCAAAAATCCGGGAAGTTACTCGTACACGATTTCAAGATTAGGTCGAAACTCACCTACACAGTGCGGTATATAAGCTCATATGGACTCCCCAACACATTGGTTTCTCAGTTAGCGTTGTCCTTTTCCTACCGAGTGGAGCTGTTGCTGGAAAATGAACACTGTTATTTTTATTAAATAAGCATGCTACTATATAATATATAAAATTCACTGATGCATATAGTGAAAGTAGTATAAACTACCCAAAAAAAAGTTTTAGATTAACTATTTTTTTACCAAATTTTGAAAAAAAATATTATCTTAGTTTGACGAATGTCCAAATATATCATTTCATAAGTCTCGTCACAATTGTGTGGGGAATCCAATACTTTGACGGTGGCTCTAGTAATAGTTACACCTACAAGATTTCAAATGGATATATTTTGCACGAAGTTAGGAAAAAATAGAAAAAATATTACTTACACCTCTTAAAACATTAAAGTATAACACTAAAGAGTTGTCGTGTTAGAATTTTTTTTTCTTTTTGATCATACATGGGTAGATTATATGAAAAAAAAAAAGATAAGAATAGGTAATAATTATTTTTGAAAAAAACAAACAAAAAATTATGAGCCAATAGCACCTTCTATGTATGTGTGGTGGCGTTTTGAATAATAAGAATGAATATGTAGCTCGACTTACACTCTGCCTGGGCATTTTAAGACAGTTGTTATGTTGAAAACTGAATAGTCAATGTGAGTTCATCTCATTCACATAAACGTATTATTGGCTACATGTACAACGTTTAGTCACTTTTACGTAAAGCGTTATACTCTCATAACACTTTGTCACCGTTAGTAATCAGTTGTATACTTCGAATCTTGCTCAAATACACTGGCATGAGTTTAACACCATACTATAATCGATAACGCGTGTGCCAACTGAGTTAGGGGTCCATGGTTCCATTACTGGCATGGTCGAAGATTTATTATTGATAGATTGTTTTGAGGAGGACTGAATGTTGTGTTTTCTCATTAGTATTAGGTTAGTTTTTAAGCCGTTTGTTGATAAAATCTGTATGTTCGAATAGTGCACGTAAAATTCACCCAATACAAACATTATTAACTGAATTTGGTTTTATCATATGGTTTTTTTTTCATAGTTCCTGGAAAATACAAGTACACTTACTTGCTCTCAGAAACTTTACGAATCTTTAGATATTTGATTTAAATTAGTAAAAGTAGCTGATAAACAAAACTAGCCAGGCGTAGTAATACATGTAAAAATATTCCCCTGCTGAGCTTAGCACCATTGAATCCTACTGATAACAGTTGGAGATGCGAGATAATGTCCTCTTGACAAGTTAAAACACAGCCGTTTGAAACGTACCTAAGTAGTCTGTACACTAGTTGGGAGCTATAATCTGTTTCAATCATCATTTTAGTGCAGGGCTACGTGGTGTTTAGTGATTTAATAGTAATTGTTATCGAACATAAAACTGAGTTTATAAACAATTTGTTATATTATAATCAATTTAATAAGGAATGGATTATTGAGGTTATTGTTTAAGAAAGAGCAAACACATTCGCATCTAAAGAGGAGGGGGACAATCTGTTTCACTGACTTGTGAAACCATCTTCTGTTTGACGTATTATAATTTCGACCCCAAACTACTCATCGCAAAGGATTTTGCGCAGTGTCTATTTAAAAGGGGATTAATATTATAATATAAATAATAATAATAATAATAATAAATATATTAATACACTATTATTGATATAAACCAAACTTCATGTATATTGCCATAAACTTTGTATATAAAAATTGTCATTTTGTTTCAAGATGCTTCCTGCAACTGCGCACAAGAGAGTACCTTAATTGCTCATAGAAGAAAACTGTAACAATTGTTTATAGAATTATTATGTTTCCTTACTTTAAAAAAAATATATATATATATATATATATAGGGAAATCGAACAAAACACCAAACCATTCTATCTACCACCAATAATTTGTTGTATAAATATACTGGAATTAATTGGAAGAATTACTTTGTTTCTATTAAAAAATATATCTATTAACCTTCATACCCCCTGCTACTTGAATAGCCCTAGAGAGGAGAATGTCGTCAAACGCGACGTTGTGAAAATATTCCAATATCAGCGCAAATCAACCACGTGGAAATCGAAAAATACTTTTTCTTTTACTCGAGCGCCTTGCCGTGTTGAAATAACGAGCACTTTCCTGTTCCAAAAAGAAGGAGGGAAAAAAGAAAGGAAGAAAACGGAAAGGGGAGGATCTCTCTAAAAAAACCCAAAAGAGAATAGAAAAATCAATGTATCTGAATATCTCTTTGTATCCTTCTTTTTAACAAGATACCATTTTTTCTATTCCTCTTGCCAAATTTTATTTATAAAGCGAACGAAAGCTTAACGTATTCAAATGAATTTTTTTATTATTTTAATTTCACTTTTCGTGACTATAGAGTCTTGACTAAAGGTCAAGAGTTAAGGATAGTGGAAGGAAGGTAACAGGAAATAAATACCCCCTTTTAATAAATAGGATCAATTTGTTCAGTTGAGGACTCCCCAGGCAGATGTCAGAAACACAGGGCCTGCAAGAGAGGTGAAGTGAAACTTTGGACCATTGCTTACTACCCCATTCCCCATTCTTTTAAAATCCAATAGCCGGTCTTACTTCACGGGTAGCCTGGAACTTTAAAATACAGCTTGAACCAGGATTCTTATCGTGGTGCGGGTTTTTCTATTCTTCATTACAAAACAGTGACATACGAGACCAGTGATTTTACCTTCTAAAATGCTATTATTATTATTATTATTATTATTATTATTATTATTATTAGCACCGCGTCTTACTACCCGTTTGGGTTATACGCACCTAAAATGCTATCATCAATCACAATTATTTCACTGTTGTCAAGTTAATAATGAAGGATACCTAATTTTGATACGTTTTCTGGTTATAGCGTAATCGTGTAGTTAATATTCCGGTTAATCGGTCGTGAGATGAGCCCTTATGGGGCGATCAGTCAGATTCTCAGTCTTAAAAATAGTGACAGTAATAATGGTCATGTAAGGGCAATACTGATGGACTGATGGCAGGACTGGTGAACATACTGAAGTAATCAGAATTTTATGATCACATCAGTATCAGTCTATCAGTATTGCAAGTGGTGAGAGAGACTGACAATAATACAGACCATGTGCGTGCGTTTGTCTCGTATTTACTCCTGTCTCATGTCCACATACGGCTAGTATTACTACTGCACAAATATATTTTTTTAACATCTCGGTTCACTACCTGTTTGGGGTTCTGTCTAAATTTAACTAAATTACATATACGGGTATTGTTAGGTTAGGCTGTGCTTGCTTAGGGTAAAGTTCCTGTGTTTGGTGGGTGTTGTCGGCAACCCCTCTCACCCGTATCAACACCCTCACAGAGGAATTCCCGCGAGTTACTCTTTTATTTGTTCGCAATCTGTACACTGGATATTTAGGTGACCACAACATTTTGAGTGTGTTCGCATTCTAGACGAACTTTGCCTTGTTCGCTATCAGGATACAACCTTATACATGTTATCATCGCGTCTTACTACCTGTTCAGGTGGTACGCATTTATAATGATTACTCCAATGACGTTGGGACGAGAAAATAAGCATTTTAGAGATAATATACCCGCATTTGCGTGGAATGAGGTTGGTAAACCGTTAAAAACCACTCTGTGGACCTGACCGAAACTAAAACCTGGCCTGCCTAACATGAGAGTGATGCCTTAGATGGTTTGGCCACTGAAGCGGGTGGTATTCGGGTTGAATAAAATTCTCACTAATACACCTTTGTACAGTTGTAAGAAAAATGTGTTTTATCTCAAGCACGATCAAATTTGTTTAAGACCCGCTATCGCTACAGTGTGAATTATTTTGTTTCTGCCCAGTAAATAGAAAAATGTTTCTTGTCACGGAAGTCAAGTGAGAATGTTCTCACGTTTATTTGATGTATACCTCACGCCACTGCTAATTTGTCATAATGCAAGAGTGACACAAAGTACACATCAATTTACCTTCTAGGCTAGAAACAAAAATAAAAATAATTAAATTTTACCGCTTTGAACCTTTTTGGTCACAATTTCTCCGCAACATTTTACCTACCTATCCCTTTTCTGATGCTAAAAACTGTTTTATTGTTAGTGTCTATAAAGTTTTTTTTTTTAGCACTGCGTCTTACTAACCGTTCTGGTTATTCACTTATGTACTAATTACGCTAGCCTGATAGTTTTAAGGACGAAGGTTACATTTAAAGGAGCTGTACCCACATTTGCGGGGAGAGAAAGTGGAAAACCATTTTGAAAAAACCTCCCTCAATACACCCGAACGAGATTCGAACCTTGATCTTCCCGTCATCAGCAGTCTAGTCTCCTGTAAGAGTTACGCCTTAGACCGTGTGGCCACTGAGGTGGGTCAAGATATTGTTACTTAGCTGCCTTAGATTGTAGTTCTTTTTCTCTTTCACATAATACCCTTAAATCTTTTTACTTATGGTCTCATTTGCCTGGCACACCACCGCAGACCAGTTTGAGGACCACTGTTTTAAGAGTACACTATACAACAAACTCATATTCAGAAGCCAAATATTTTTATTACGTGTAATTTACTGCTTCTTACTATCCATCTGGACTATCCACATTTTTACATTGTTGGGATAATTATGAGTAGGGTAGAGTTCATAGCAAATGAATCCTCATTCGAGGGGTGATTTATTTGGCCTAAAATGTGGGTAATGACAAGCCTCCACCGTGGTTCGGATTCCACGTTAAACTGTAGGTCCTCCATTTCATCTCACAATCACCCTACCATTACACATTAGCGTAAGTGCGTATAACCCGAACGGGTTGTAAGACGTGGTGCTAACAATAATACTAATAATAATATTTGGCCTAAATCACTTTAGTCCTACTCATATCGGTTGATACGCGGAATAAGATGTCAACCTTGTCTGATCAGGCTTAAAGTTAGCTGGGTAAATCTTAGCTGTGTGTATCAATTAAGTTCTTTCCTAAAATAAAAATAAAATAAAAAATAAAAACACACTCCCTCTACGCAAATTTGGGTACATTATTATTAAATTATATCTTATTAATTCATACCTTTTTAACGTCATTGATATTCATGCGTATAACTCAAACGGGTATTAAGAGAGACGACTGAATTGTATCCATTCTGAATGGCAGCCATTCAGACATTTCTTAAACAAGCACCACAAATAAAAAGTCTGATTTGTATCCATTATCATAATACCCACAAAATCCTGAATTGTATCCATTTCTGAATGGTAGCCATTCAGACAGTTTTCAAATAAACGACTTTAACAAAAATCCTGATTTGTATCCACTAGAAATATTTGCATTATATCCACAAAATCCTGAATTGTATCCATTTTGAATGGCAGCCATTCAGACATTTTCTTAAACACGCATTACAAATAAAAAGTCTGATTTGTATCCATTTTCATAATGTCCACAAAATCCTGAATTGTATCCATTTCTGAATGGTAGCCATTCAGACATTTTCTTAAACGAGCACCACGAATAAAAAGTCTGAATTGTATCCACTAGAAATATTTGCATTATACCCACAGAATCCTGAATTGTATCCACTCAATTGCGGTACCACTTGTCTGATAGGTGGCAGCAGGAGATACTCGCCTTAACTCATTTCATGTTTACTAGAGAGCAGCACTTATCCTTAACTCATTCCGAGGTAACTAGAGAGCAGCCCTATCTCTATATTAATATAAAAAATATAATATTTTTAATTAATATTGTCTTATTACTTTTAAATATATATATATATAAAAGAAAAATACTTATTGGTGTTTCTTTTAAAAGAATAATAAAAGGCTACTTTACAAATCATTGGAGTTTCTTTATTCAAATTGACTGGCTTCCTTAAACAAACAACAACATTTCAAACTGCTAATTTATGCTCTAAGAAATGAAGACGTAGGGTTATATTATTTTAACAATCTGTGTTTAAAGGTTGGAAATTGGACATTTAATTTAATGTTGGGTGCCAACAAATATTGTGTTCCTGGCTGTGAAGATAATACTTCTCGTTATCGGTTTCTCGTATATGCACTGAAAGTAATTTTATTGTTTCTTGTCGAATGGATGAGTACAAGAGGCTGAAGATTCTTTGGATACTTTACGTTTACATATCAGGTAAGACTTCCAAGTAAATTTCTAAGTTTTAAGATTTACATTACCGGTACCGACATTAAATCGGGGGAGGGGGGCTATACACATTAATCCTATAAGAAAAATATGTAAGCCATTAACATACTATTTTTGGTTAAGTTTATGAATAATTAATCAAAATATTTAGTTTGCAATTGATAACTTTTCTCTAAATGTATTCATCTATCTTAGACCTGTAGGGTAGTTTTTCACTTTCCCTCCAGCTATTTGAGAACTACTAACTAACTACCTTGAAATAAGAAATTTCGTAGGTTTATTTCCCCCCTTTCTTATTAACATGACAAAGTGTGATTGTAAGCTAAGGGCGGAAGGGAATATAAGTATATACATAATAGAGAAGAATTTTTAGAAAATGATACAGTTAATTGTATTTTAAGCTATGTGATCTGAAAGCGATTTATACCTTCTCGCTGACCGAGACGGCTGCCTTGGTAACAAATCAAGCGGTTGAATAGCTTGGAATGGGTCTTTAGAACAGTCGTCTGGAATTATTTAATCTATTCGAGATTGGGGAGTTCTAAAAAATTATACGTTTAGAAATTATTATTATTATTAATGTTAACACCGCGTCTTACTATCCTTTTGGGTTATACGCACTTACGCTAATGTGTAATGGTAGGGTGATTGTGAGATGAATTGGAGGACCTACAGTTTAATGTGGGATCCAAACCACGGTGGAGTTCTGGCATTCCACACATTCACAAGTCGTGATCTATACACGTCTTGTCAGAGTTGAAGGAAGGGTTTGGCAATCAGATAAATATGTGCCGGGTCTGAGGATTGAACCCCGGACTCCCAAAACAGAAGTCTCAAACCTTACCCCTAGACCACCAGGTCATCTGTTTCGAAATTAAAAAATGAAATCTTCAAATTTTAATTTTGAATCTATTGCTATAGCTTTTATTATGCTTATTAGTGGGTCAACTAACTATAGGCCTAAACTATAGGATAAACTTTTAACAACCATACACCAGTTTTTTGTTTTCTAGCAAATAAATAATTAACCAAAACAAAATCAGAATTGAAGGGTAAAACAAAACCATACAAATTTGTGAAAACTTACTTCTTGCGCGTATCATGTTTTCTGTGTTTAGAATTTGAAAGAATCGTAGGAAAAATGAATTAGAACGTACAAACTAAAATGAAATATACCTTCATCTGTGGTCTTGAGTGGTGGGGAGATCGGGGTACTATTCTATATCGAGGTACTACTGATGGTGTTTTCCGCTAAATTATTTCACAATCTTTCTTCGCGCAATTGCGGGTATATTTACTTTATAATTCTACCATCCTCATTCCTATTCACTTACCATAATTAATGTATGATCACAGCCCAAACGGATAGTAACACACGGAAAATAAATATATATAAAAAATAATAATCACGATACATGTTTACAGGCACTTGACACGTTTTTGTTCCAAGATGTTTCATTTCACTACGTCATTCTTACTACTTACTAATACAATGTAAACCCGTAACAGTTGAATCTTATCGTAATAATTATGATAATTGAACCCTAGTTTAGCACAACGTTTAGCCCACTTCTCACAGTTTTAAACGAATGAGAAGGGAGAGTAATTTTAACCTCTACTTCCTCGACTTTAATTACATCGTGTAACATACCCATTTAATCATTTTTTGAATAAACTTTCTTACAAATTAGTTTACAAACGCGAGAGAGTGTAGTTATTAAAAACACTCACACACTTTCAGTCTAATGTTCATTACTTTCTTCTAGTGGTTATAAACGTTGCATAATGCACTAATTGCTTGATACATTAAGTTGGGATGCCACTTAAGTGGCCTAATTGTCTAAGGAATAGAGGCCCAAACTTTTGCATTCCGAGGGCCTAGTTAGATTATCCTTTTGCACCGTGGAACAAATTATTATTTAGTAATCTCATCAACTGATTATAGGTATACAAACAACACTTAATGAACAATTATTTTCAATACTTGTATGTAAATCTTAATTTTGGTTGGTAAAATTTTTCAAATTTTACTGCAAAATAAAGTGTTTTAATCTCTCAAAAATGTGCACGCATACACACTTTCAAAAAAACTTGTTATATAATATATATTTTAAAAACATATTTATTTATCAAAAATTGCATTATAAAATGCAACTATGACCCTTTGAAATACATATTTTTATTTTTATCATTATTTATTTCACACCTGCGACTGAAATTTTTCCTTTGATTCTTATCCAGGATACTGTGAGGGCCACATTTTCAGTGAGCATGTACCGCAATTTCCCACTGGCTGCCAATTGGACCAACCACATTGGTCTAAGAGAGTCGGCAACGAGTCAATTGTGATTGTCAGGTTGATCACTCGTCAATTTTTTTGTCGATTGCGTAAGAAAACTATATTGTCACTAAAAGTCGATCTTTTGGTCTTAAACCTGCAAAATATATAAAGCACTTTCAAATAATATTTGAGTCTGACCAAAATACCCATTAATCGGATATAATTGGTAATAAAAGAAAATTCACATCAATTAATGTTTCCAACCAGTGGCCTGGATCAGTTTTTTTTTATTCCAGTCATATATTTTACATTTCCATCTTTCTAAGCCTGTCTTAGCATCGTATGTCTTATAATATAACTAAAACTAGGATAGGAACAACATCCAGTCCCCTGCCGTTAATTCATAACTGTAATAGGGTAAACCCCCATTTTACCAATGATTACTTTTTCAGTCATGCCGGGAATCGAACCCGGGACACTCAGATCAGCAAACAGACACGTTGCCGACTGAGCTAAGGGGTCGCACAGTATTATAATAAAATAAAATGGTGTAATATGAAAATATACATTTATTTTATTTTTATATAGATGATAACATAAGTATTGGTAACCTGGCGATCTAGGGGTAAAGTGTCGGACTTCTGTGCTGGGGGTCAGGGGTTCAATCCTCGGTTCAAGCACAAATTTATCTGATTTCCAAACCCTTCTTTCCCCTCTGACAAGACTTGTATTAATCACAGCTTGTGAATGTGTGGAATGCCAGGCCTCCACCGTGGTTTGGATCCCATGTTAAATTGTAGGTTCTCCATTTCGTCTCACATTCACACTACCATTACACATTAGCGTAAGTGCGTATAACTCAAGCGGGTAGTAAGACGTGGTTCTAATAATAATAATGATAATCAACATAAATATTGATTTTAAGGAATAAATAATATAACTTGTATAGGAGAGGGTAATATCATAAGTAGAGTGGAGAAACTATGGATGGTCATGGTAACATTGATATGTTTGTAGCTCAGTTGGGGTTCGTAAAGGTTGCCAATTCTTTGTCTAAGAAGTCACTCTCATGTTAAACTAGCCTGCTCATGACGGGGAAATTGGGGTTCAAATCCTGGTCGGCTTTACTGAAGTTGGCTTTTTCTACATTGTTTTCCCATTTTCTTTCCAAAATGCTTTGTTCCTCATCCCTACCTCATTTAGCTAATTATCTTATATGCGTTTAGCATGAACAGGTAGTAAGACACGATGATAAACAAAAAGTTGGGGTGGTAGGGAACGCAAACTAAGGCTAGTAATTTTTAAAATAGAATAGTTTTTATATCAAATAAACCCTTCCGAACAAAATATAATAGACCTATTGATTGAGTAGATTATTTGTATTGTCTTCTGGTTTATAATCCTAAAAGTTCTTGTTATACATGTTGCTATTTGCCTCGTGCCGCTTACCCAAAGAGACATAACCTCACGGTGCTGTATTTCTTACATATACTTTAATTATAATGGGTAAACACAAGGTTTCTGCTGGGAATGGCACTTCTCAAGCTTCAAAATTACTAAAACATTTCTCAATTATCTTAGAAATCTTCTGTTAGGACCCTCTTAAAAATTACTTTATTTCTTATAGGGAGGCTAGATCTTTGTTTCCAACCATTAACTTTGATAAAACAATACTTCGCGTTAATCTTAGTTGAACATGAGTAATTTCGCCTTTTCATGAATCATTTAAAAATTGTATAGTGATAAATATTATGGTACCTTTCACCTCCACGATAGAATGAACCGTATTTTTAAAAACTAAACACTTCTTAAATAATATGATATTTCTGGTCATGTCAACGCTTCGTTTGGCGCCCCCTCAGTCGTCAGGCTTCAAATAGATTCCAATTTATGGTGGAGGACACACTGGGGCTCGAATTTTTAATGCAAACCTTAAATCCGCGGTAGGGTTTTATTCTCTACACGGCCGAAACCATTATATCACATGAAATTAAAGTTTCTCCTTTTACAGTTACATTAGTTTGATGGTCGTGTTTAGTCAATACGTACACATACATATACTTACGTACATACGTATACTTAAATGTAAGTTGACAGTTTTGCCAACGACTCAAATAATGATTTGGCCGAGTAAGTTGTGTAGGTTGGTTTATTTTACTCCAGTCACTACAGTCTTTATATAGATCTTGGTTATTTACCCTTTAGTGTGCTTTCTTAGGTTAAGTTAGAAACTCTATTTACATGATATATTCATGTTGTGAGATATATTAACCTAACTTAGTATATGTTAATGATACAACGTAGATTCAAACACATTTTGTGGTGTGATCTAAATTCTTGTACTCAATTGTCAATAGATTAAAAATGACTAAACTATTTAGCCTAAGAGAACAGTATTAGGATGGCGAATTCTTTGAACTGTATCAACATTTGCCTCAAGTGATAATGAGACAATACTAAGTGGAAACAAAGCACAGAAGGTACAAAAAGTCTAAATTGAACCATGCTCTCACTAAACAGAGAATCATTAGATGCTGTCTAAGACACTAGACTAATTTTACTTGCTATCCGTTGGTAGGTTGGGATTAGAATACTGGCGGGGTGCACTTAGGCTGATTTTTCACATCTAATTTGGCTCTGCATATTTTTTCCGTCCTTTCTTCCAGTTAAATCATGCAAAAGTTCTCTAAATCCAATACAGTTTTATTCTAGAAAGAACAAATATATTTTTGTAGCCAATATTAAAAACATTTTACCATATTATATGTGTTATTTTATAGCTACTGTATTGGTAATATCTATCAAAAGTAACATCTACAGATATCATGGCTTGACGTATGACTACGTGAAAGTAGATCTAGTAAATTTTCTAACTGTTCTAACAAAATTGGACTGAGCCCTCCTTATCCCTAATTCTTTGAATAATCCTTTATTAATCCCTGTGCTAGACGAATTAATTAAAGACAGAAGGAGCTCACACAAGAATTGTGGTTAGACTGTATTAGATCCGAGTGTACAAAGAATGTTTCTCTTCTTGAACTTTTTCCCCCCTACTTCTTTCAAGTACTAAGCAGTAGTTTTAAAGTTTAAGTTCCCGGTGTTTTGTGTACAAGAAACAGACAAAAAGAGGCCAGCAAATAAACTGAAAGTCTCGCATCGTACACAAGCATTACTTTCTTTGCAGAAGACATTCCGAGCAGGGAAGCTATTTTAGCGTTTGCTTTCAGAGAAAAAGGGAATAAAGAAATGTGGACTCAGAGCCCAAGTTATGTGTGATTATATAAATGAAACGGAGAAAATATAAAATCTCTTTTAAAGGGAAATTCCTTGACTCTTGTAGAAGAGACGGAAGGCTACAATTAAAATATGTCATGGAATCTTGTAATAAAGGAAACTGAAACGTTTGATGGGAAGAAATAGTAACTTTTTGTTGTTGGTGTTTTACCAAGCTAGTAATAATTCTGGATGAGCATGGACGTAAGAGTGCTTGTGACTAACTCTCTGACCCAAGAGTTTTGCTTACTTGAGTAATTTCAAATTATACTATTGCTAATGTTTCAATGAAACCTAGCAAACATTTAAACTTCCAAATACAAGCATTGATTGCTGGTATTTTAGAAATACTCTTAATATATTGGATAGTAAGAACTAAGATATTTGAAAATAAAAGCTCCAATATTTCACTATATAAAATAAGATAAATGGTGAGATATTAATTAACATGCTCGAGACACAGATTCTTTTGTTGTTATTAAATCTCAAATGTGTCAATAAATGACGGACCTTCTATAGTAAAGTGACAAACGTTTCTTGGCAATTGCGGGGACAGACATTTTAGAATCATTTGTGGAAACCAGCGAGTATAGCTACCATTTAAATGGCGTACACCTTATTGTCATTTTTACGTTCTCGCTATCTTACAGGTAGAGAAAGTATAGTAATCGCAAAAAAAAAAAAAAAATCGAACTCATGATTTTGATGAATGTTGACATTTCATGACAATCCCCCCCTCCCCAATCAAAAAAAGTGGTTTTTGACTTTCCGTTTGTCTGTACCTCCAGCTAGAGTCTAAACTATTTTACCGATCAGGCTAAAACTTGGTAATTTGAGTTTTCATAGGGTTGCCCCGAGGGGTTGTAGGAATTGGATATCTAACCCTAAAATTATGGGTAGTTTACTGAGGGGGCAAAAAGAGAAAAAGTCGATTTTCTCAAAATCGGCTCTAACGATTTTGTTTAAATTTCATTTCTAAACATTTATAAATATTCAAAACAAAATGGTTTGTCTCAATATTTTGGAAAAATGACTTTAAGGGGTCTGGTCTGATCCGTACATTATATTTTTTATAATATCTCCTAAACTATTTGATATATGAAACTACATATCGTTATAAATATTTAGGTCTCTTTATAATACAAATATTTTATGAGATGCATTATTTTATAAAACCAATAACTTTCAAGCTATACGTAAATATATATATTTTTTAACTTTTCGAACACAAAAAGTATTGCGACCGCAAAAGAAAATCTAATCTTAAATATTGATGGATATCGATGTCTCAAGTCCCCCCAAACGCTAAAAAGTGGTATTTGCAATGACTTCTGTCTGTTTGTTTGTTTAAACTTAAAATTAAGAGTAGTTTAAGAAAATGCGAAAAGAGAAACAATCGATTTTCCTAAAATCGGCTCTAACGATTTTGATTAAAATTCATATTTAGGTGTTGATTAAGATTATAAATAAACTGGCTATTTTCATTTTACCATGAAAATGAATTTTAGGGTACCTTACAGAACAGAAACTTCCGTATCTCCGCAACTATTTGAGATATTAAATAACTTATCATCACAAACCTGTAGTACTATTAAAAATAAAAATAAATTTATATAAAATATATTTTTATAAATCTAACAGTTTCTGAGATATTGGCTAATACATTAATACAATTCTGTGAGCTTTAGTTGTAAAGAGATAGTACTTAAGTTTTAACGCAATAATTCTACAATGCCATAGAGTAATTAAATATAAGTAAGTCCAGTGGCGACTCTTATATAAGCACTGTGGAACTGCAGCACCCCCTATTTCCACTTGATATTATCGATAACATTTAATATATTGAGTTCTTTTTTCTTTAATTCTATCTTTATTTTTGTAGAACAATATATATTCCTTAAGCTTAATGTCAGTACTTCAATAGCCACCCCCAGTTTATGAAAAATATACAAACATCTTTGTATGGAACTGTGAGCTTCACAGTTCAGTGACGTGGTGTTTGAATGTTGTGCTCATGCGCACATAGGAGGGGTTGGGGAGGAAGGCGGGACTGCCAGGTAGAGATAAGACGCTGTTGCTCTCGCAGTGCTGACTCAGGCGTGATGTTGGAAGGAAGTGTTGTTTTTTTACTCAGCGTGTGTTGTTCTTAAAAACCGTGTACCATATTCTTGAATGTGATAAAGTGTAGAAGAGTGTAGAATTAGATTATTATTCTGCTTCCAGCTATTCTATTTTATTGATTTTTTTTTCGGTCCCTTTATTCAACATAAAGACTAAATGCGCTTGCAGTACTTTCAATGGAGAAAAATTTCCTCAATTGTCATCCATAGATCAAGGAGCAAATTAAAACAAGAAGAATGGATTTCATTTTTAAATGAATAGATCAAGCTTGAATTGTAACAATTTAAGTTAAAGTAAGTAAACAAGTTTTTTTTGTCAAGATTTTATCAAGTTCCTAAATACATTTTCTTTTTATACATGTTTTTTTCCCCCTTCTACACAATTTTAAAGCAAAGACTAACAATTTTCTGGTGCAGCAACCCTACTAATTTTAGCTACGAGCTGCCACTGACTACAATTTGACTTGATTCAAATACACTTTTAAGTTTCAAAAATCTTAATTAAGCACTCATAAATAAGATTTAGCTGAAGAACCCCGCACGTTCATAATAGACTCTTGTCTTATAATATGAGTGAAGAATGACTTAAGAGTACGAGATAATAATAATAATAATAATAATAATAATTTATTATTATTATTATTATTATTAGCACTGCATCTTACTAGCCGTTCGGGTTATACGCACTTACGCTAATGTGTAATGGTAGGGTGATTGCGAGATGAAATGGAGGACCTACAGTTTA
>CABFVX010009199.1:0-19562 GCA_902151425.1 Timema shepardi
TAATTAGCGATATTTTGAATAATTAGCGACTGATTCAAGCTGTCACCGACGTCATTTCTTCCGAATAAAGATGGGCTATTACTACTGCCAGATATATCAATATTTCCAGAGGATCCAGGTTCAACGACTATGCAGAGATGTTGTAGGTACCTGGTACTACCTACACCACCAAGTGTGCTCGTGCCACAATTTCAAATACAGAAAATGTGGCACCTTAAACTTTGCGATTCTAGAGGACTTTCTTCATGTCTGATATTAGTTCAACGCCAAATATCTCAAAATATTCAGAGGATCCAGGTTCAACGACTATGCAGAGTTGTTGTAGGTACCTGGTTCTACCTACACCACAGAATGTGCTCATGCCGCAATTTCAAATACAGAAACTGTGGCACCTTAAACTTGGTGATTTAAGAGTACTATTATCATGTTTGATGTATGTTCTAAGTCAAATATCTCAAAATATCCACAGGATCCAGGTTCAACGACTATGCAGGATTGTTGTAGGTACCTGGTACTACCTAAAACACCAAGTGTACTCGTGCTGCAATTTCAAATACAGAAACTCTTGCACCTTAAACTCTGCGATTTTAGAGGACCTTCTTCATGTCTGATATAAGTTCAATGTAAAATATCTCCAAATTTCCAGAGGATCCAGGTACTACGACTATGCAGGGTTGGGGTAGGTACCTGGTATTACCTACAACACCAAGTGTGCTCGTGCCGCAATTTCAAATACAGAATTTGTGGCACCTTAAACTTAGTGATTCTAGAACATTAGTGCCATGTCTGATATAAGTTCAAAGCCAGATATCTCAAAATATCCAGAGGATCCAGGTTCAACGACTATGCAGGATTGTTGTAGGTAACTGGTAATACCCACACCTCCAAGTATGCTCGTGCCGCAATTTCAAAAGCAGAAACTGTGGCACCTTAAACTTAGTGATTCTAGAACACTAGTGCCATGTCTGATATAAGTTCAAAGCCAGATATCACAAAATATCCAGAGGATCCAGGTTCAACGACTATACAGGGTTGTTGTAGGTTCCTGTTTCTACCCAAACCACTAAATGTGCTCGTGCCGCAATTTCAAATACAGATACTGTGGCTCCTTAAACTTGGTGATTTTGGGGGACTATTAGAATGTTTGATGTATGTTCTAAGTCAAATATCTCAAAAACTCCCGAGGATCCAGGTTCAACGACTATGCAGGATTGTTGTAGGTACCTGTTACTACCTACAACACTAAGTTTACTCGTGCTGCAATTTCAAATACATAAACTCTGCGATTTTAGAAGACCTTCTTCATGTCTGATATAATTTCAAGGTCAAATATCACAAAATATCCAGTGGATACAGGTTCACCGACTATGCAGGGTTGTTTTATCTACCTGGTACTACCTACACCACCAAGTGTGCTCGTGCGCAATTTCAAATATAGAAACTGTGGCACCTTAAACTTGGTGATTCTGGAACACTAGTGCCATGTCTGATATAAGTTCAAAGCCAAATATCTCCAAAATTTGAAGAGGATCCAGGTTCTACGACTATGCAAAGTTGTTTTAGGTACCTGGTAATACCTACAGCACCAAGTGTGTTAGCGCAATAATTTCAAATACAGAAACTGTGGCTCCTTAAACTTTGCGATTCTAGAGGACTTTCTTCATGTCTGATATAAGTTCAAAGCCAAATATATCAAAATATTAGGAGGATCCAGGTTCAACGACTATGCAGGTTTGTTGTAGGTACCTGGTACTACCTATACCACTAAGTGTGCTCGTGCCGCAAATTCAAATACAGAAACTGTTGCACCATAAACTTGGTTATCTTAGAGGTCCTTCTGCATGTCTGATCTAACTCAAAGTCAAATATCTCAAAATTTCCACAGGAACCCTTTTCAACGAATATGCAGGGTTGTGGTAGGTACCTGGTTCTATGTACACCACCAAGAGTGCTCGTGCCGCAATTTGAAATACAGAAACTTTGGCACCTTAAACTTGGTTATCTTATAGGACTATTAGCATGTGTGATGTATGTTCAAAGTCAAATATCTCAAAATATTCAGTGGATCGAGGTTCACCGACTATGCAGGGTTGTTTTTTGTACCTGGTACAACCTACACCACCAAGTGTGCTCGTGCCGCAATTTGAAGTATAGAAACTTTGGCACCTTAAACTTGGCGAATCTGGAACACTAGTGCCATGTCTGATATAAGTTCAAAGCCAGATATCTCAATATTTCCAGAGGATCCAGGTTCAACGACTATGCAGAGTTGTTGTAGGTACCTGGTACTACCTACACCATCAAATGTGCTCGTGCCACAATTTCAAATACAGAAACTGTGTCACCTTAAACTTTGCGATTCTAGAGGACTTTCTTTATGTCTGATATAAGTTAAACGCCAAATATCTCAAAATATTTAGAGGTTCCAGGTTCAACGACTATGCATGGTTGTTGTAGGTACCTGGTGCTACCTACACCAAAGAATGTGCTCATGCCGCAATTACAAATACAGAAACTGTGGCACCTTAAACCAGGCGATTTTAGAGTACTATTAGCATGTTTGATGTATGTTCTAAGTCAAATATCTCAAAATATCCAGAGGATCCAGGTTCAACGACTATGCAGGATTGTTGTAGGTACCTGGTACTACCTACAACACCAAGTGTACTCGTGCTGCAATTTCAATTGTAAAAACTCTTGCACCTTAAACTCTGCGATTTTAGAGGACCTTCTTCATGTCTGGTATAAGTTCAAGGTCTAATATCTCAAAATATCCAGTGTATCCAGGTTCACCGACTATGCAGGGTTGTTTTTTGTACCTGGTACTACCTACACCAAGTTTGATCATGCGCCCTTTTCAAATATAGAAACTGTGGCTCCTTAAACTTGGCGATTCTGGCCCCCTAGTGCCATGTCTGATATAAGTTCAAAGCAAAATATCTCAAAATATCCAGAGGATCCAGGTCAACGACTATGCAGGATTGTTGTAGGTTCCTGGTACTACCTACAACACAAAGTGTGCTCGTGCCGCAATTTCAAATACAGAAACTGTGGCACCTTAATCTTGGCGATTTTAGAGGACTATTAGCATGTTAGATGTATGTTATAAGTCAAATATCTCAAAATATCCAGTGGATCCAGGTTCAACGACTATGCAGGATTGTTGTAGTTAACAGGTACTACCTACAACACCAAGTGTACTCGTGATGCAATTTCAAATACAGAAGCTCTGGCACCTTAAACTCTGCGATTTTAGAGGACCTTCTTCATGTCTGATATAAGTTCAATGTAAAATATCTCAAAATTTCCATAGGATCCAGGTACCACGACTATGCAGGGTTGGTGTAGGTACCTGGTACTACCTACAACACCAAGTGTGCTCGTGCCGCAATTTCAAATACAGAAACTGTAGCACCTTAAACCCAGTGATTCTAGAACACCAGTGGCATATCTGATATAAGTTAAACGCAAAATATCTCAAAATATCCAGAGGATCCAGGTCAACGACTATGCAAGATTGTTGTAGGTTCCTGGTATTACCTACAACACAAAGTGTGCTCGTGCCGTAATTTCAAATACAGAAACTGTGGCACCTTAAATTAGTGATTCTAGAACATTAGTGCCATATCTGATATAAGTTCAAAGCCAGATATCTCAAAATATCCAGAGGATCCAGGTTCAACGACTATGCAGGATTGTTGTAGGTACCTGGTAATACCCACACCACCAAGTGTGCCCGTGCCGCAATTTCAAATACAGAAACTGTGGCACCTTAGACTTAGTGATTTTAGAACACTAGTGCCATGTCTGATATAAGTTCAAAGCCAGATATCTCAAAATATTCAGAGGATCCAGGTTCAACGACTATGCAGGGTTGTTGTAGGTACCTGGTACTACCTATACCGCCAAGTGTGCTCGTGCCGAAATTTCAAATACAAAAACTGTGGCACCTTAAAATTGGCGAATCTAGAACACTAGTTGCATGTCTGATATAAGTTCAAAGTAAAATATCTCAAATTTTCCAGAGGATCCATGTTCCACGACTATGTAGGGTTGTTGTAGGTACCTAGTACTACCTACACCACCAAGTGTGCTCGTGCCGCAGTTTTAATTACAGAAATTGTGGCATCATAAACTTGGTTATCTTAGAGGTCCTTCTGCATGTTTGATATAAGTTCAAAGTTAAATATCTCCGAATTTCCACAGGATCCAGGTTCATCGACTATACAGGGTTGTTTAAGGTACCTGGTACTACCTACACCTCCAAGTGTGCTCGTGCCACAATTTCAAATATAGAAACTGTGGCACATTAAACTTTGCGATTCTAGAGGACTTTCTTCATGTCTGATATAATTTCAACGCCAAATATCTCAAAATTTTCAGAGGATACAGGTCAACGACTATGCAGGGTTGTTGTAGGTACCTCATTCTACCTACACCACAGAATGTGCTCATGCCGCAATTTCAAATACAGAAACTGTGAACCTTAAACTTAGTGATTCTAGAACAATAGTGCCATGCCTGATATAAGTTCAAAACCAGATATAACAAAATATCCAGAGGATCCAGGTTAAAGGACTATACAGGGTTGTTGTAGGTACCTGTTTCTAACCAAACCACTAAATGTGCTCGTGCCGCAATTTCAAATACAGATACTGTGGCTCCTTATACTTGGTTATCTTAGAGGTCCTTCTGCATTTCTGATATAAGTTCAAGGTCAAATAACACAAAATATCCAGTGGATCCAGGTTTACCGATTATGCAGGGTTGTTTTATATACCTGGTACTACCTACACCACCAAGTGTGCTCGTGCGCAATTTCAAATATAGAAACTGTGGCACCTAAAACTTGGCGATTCTAGAACACTAGTGCCATGTCTGATATAAGTTCAAAGCAAGAAAACTTCAAAATTACCAGAGGATCCAGGTATCACGACTATGCAGTGTTGGTGTAGGTACCTGGTACTACCTACAACACCGAGTGTGCTCGTGCCGCAACTTCAAATACAGAATTTGTGGCACCTTAAACTTAGTGATTCTAGAACACTAGTGCCGTGTCTGATATAAGTTCAAAGCCAGATATCTCAAAATGTCCAGGGGATCCAGGTTCAACGACTATGCAGGGTTGTTGTAGGTACCTGGTACTACCTATACCACTAAGTGTGCTCGTGCCGCAATTTCAAATACAGAAACTGTGGCACTTTAAACTTGGCGATTTTAGATAACTATTAGCATGTTTGATGTTAGTTCAAAGTAAAATATCTCAAAATATCCAAAGGACCCTCGTTCAACGACTATGGAGGGTTGTTGTAGGTACCTGGTAATACCTACACCACCAAGTGTGCTCGTGCCGCAATTTCAAATACAGAAACTGTGGCACCTTAGACTTCGTGGTTCTAGAACACTAATTTCATGTCTGATATAAGATGAAAGCAAGATATCTCAAAATTTCTAGAGGAACCAGGTTCCACGACTATATTGTGTTGTTTTAGGTACCTAGTACTACCTACAACACCAAAAGTGCTCCAGCCGCAATTTCAAATACAGAAACTGAGGTACCTTAAACATGACGATTCTATAACACTAGTTGCATGTCTGATATAAGTTCAAAGCCAAATATCTCAAATCTTCCAGAGGATCCAGGGTTCACTACTATGTAGGGTTATTTTAGGTACCTTGTACTACCTACACCACCAAGTATACTCGTGCCGCAATTTTAAATACAGAAACTGTGGCACCATAAACTTGGTTATCTTAGAAGTTCTTCTGCATGTCTGATATAAGTTTAAAGACAAATATCTCCAAATTTCCACAGGATCCAGGTTAAACGACTATGCAGGGTTGTTTTAGTGTGCTTGTGCCGCAATTTAAATACAGAAACTGTGGCACCTTAAATTAGTGATTCTAGAACATTAGTGCCATATCTGATATAAGTTCAAAGCCAGATATCTCAAAATATCCAGAGGATCCAGGTTCAAAAACTATGCAGGATTGTTGTAGGTACCTGGTAATACCCACACCACCAAGTGTGCCCGTGCCGCAATTTCAAATACAGAAACTGTGGCACCTTAGACTTAGTGATTTTAGAACACTAGTGCCATGTCTGATATAAGTTCAAAACCAGATATAACAAAATATCCAGATGATCCAGGTTCAACGACTATTCAGGGTTGTTGTAGGTACCTGGTACTACCTATACCACCAAGTGTAAACGTGCCGAAATTACAAATACAGAAACTGTGGCACCTTAAATTTGGCGATTCTAGAACACTAGTTGCATGTCTGATATAAGTTCAAAGTAAAATATCTCAAATTTTCCAAAGGATCCAGGTTCCACGACTATGCAGGGTTGTTTTATGTACCTGATACTACCTACACCACCAAGTGAGATCGTGCCGCAATTTCAAATACAGAAACTGTGGCACCGTAAACTTGGCGATTTTAGAGGAATTTCTGCATGTCTGATATAAGTTCAAAGCCAGATATCTCAAAATTTCCAGAGGATCCAGATTCAACGACTATGCAGGATTGTTGTAGGTACCTGGTACTACCTACACCGCCAAGTGTGCTCATGCCGCAATTTCAAATACAGAAACTGTGGTACCTTAAACTTGGCTATTCTGAAGGAATTCTGCATGTCTGATATAAGTTCAAAGACAAATATTTTAATATATCCAGAGGATCTAAGTTCAACGACTATGCAGGGTTGTTGTAGGTAACTGGTACTACCTACACCATCAAGTGTGCTCGTTCCGCAATTTCAAATACAGAAACTGTGGCAATTTAAACTTGGAGATATTAGATGACTATTAGCATGTTTGATATATGTTCATAGTAAAATATCTCAAAATATCCAGAAAATCCAGGTTCAACGACTATGGAGGGTTGTTGTAGGTACCAGGTACTACCTACACCACCAAGTGTGCTCGTCCCGCAATTTCAAATACAGAAACTGTGGCACATTAAACTTGGTGGTTCTAGAACGCTAGTTGCATTTCTAATATAAATTTAAAGCCAAATATCTCAACATTTCCAGAGGATCCAGGTTCAACGACTATGTAGGGTTGTTGTAGGTACCTAGTACTACCTACAACACCAAGTGTGCTCGTGCCGCAATTTCAAATACAGAAACTGTTGCACCATAAACTTGGTTATCTTAGAGGTCCTTCTGCATGTCTGATATAAATTCAAAGTCAAATATCTCCAAATTTCTACAGGAACCCTTTTCAACGACTACGCAGGGTTGTGGTAGGTACCTGGTTCTACGTACACCACCAAGAGTGCTCGTGCCGCAATTTCCAATACAGAAACTGTGGCACCTTAAACTTGGTTATTTTAGAGGTCTTTCTGCATGTCTGATATAAGTTCACAGCCAGATATCTCAAAATATCCAGAGGATCCAGGTTCAACGACTATGCAGGGTTGTTATAGGTACCTGGTACTACCTATACCACCAAATTTGCTCGTGCCGAAATTTCAAATATAGAAACTGAGGCACCATAAACTTGGCGATTCTATAACATTATGTGCATGTCTGATATAAGTTCAATGTAAAATATCTCAAAATATCCAGAGGATCCATGTACCACGACTATACAGGGTTGTTGTAGGTACCTAGTACTACCTACAACACCAAGTGTGCTCGTGCCGTAATTTTAAATACAGTAACTATAGCACCATAAACTTGGTTATTTTAGAGGTCCTTCTGCATGTCTGATATAAGTTCAAAGTCCAATATCTCCAAATTTCCACAGGATCCAGGTTCAACGACTATAGAGGGTTGTTTTAGGTACCTGGTACTACCTACACCACCAAGTGTGCTCGTGCCGCAATTTCAAATACAGAAACTGTGGCACCTTAAACTTGGCAGTTTTAGAGGACTATTAGCATGTTTGAAGTATGTTAAAGTCAAATATCTCAAAATATCCAAAGGATTTAGGTTCAACGACTATGCAGGATTGTTGTAGGTATCTTGGTCTACCTAAAACACCAAGTATACTCGTGCTGCAATTTAAAATACAGAAACTCTGGCACCTTAAACTCTGCGATTTTAGATGACTTTCTTCATGTCTGATATAAGTTCAATGTAAAATATCTCAAAATTTCTAGAGGATCCAGGTACCACAACTATGCAGGGTTGTTGTAGGTATCTGGTAATACCTACACCACCAAGTGAGCTCATGCCGCTATTTCAAATACAGAAACTGTGGCACATTAAACTTGGCGATTCTAGAGGATTTTCTCCATGTCAAATATAAGTTTAAGGTAAAATATCTCATAATTTCCAGAGGATCATGATACCACGACTATTCAGGGTAGTTGTAGGTATCTGGTACAACCCACACGACCAAGTGTGCTTGTGTCGCAATTTCAAATACAGAATATGATGCCCCATTTATTTAGCGATTCTAAAACAGTAGTTGCATGTCTGATATAAGCTCAAAGTAAATTATTTCAAATTTTCCAGAGGCTCCATGTTCAAGGTCTATGCAGGGTTATTGAAGGTACCTGGTAATACTTACACCACCAAGTGTGTTCGTGCCGCAATCTCAAATACAGTAACTGTGGCACATTAAACCTGGCGATTTTACAGGACTTTCCTCATGTCTGATATTAGTTCAATGTAAAATATCACAAAATTTCTAAAGGATCCAGGTTCCAGGAATATGGAGGGTTTTTGTAGGTACCTAGTACTACCTATACCACCAAAAGTGCTCGTGCCGCATTTTTAAATGTAGAAACTAAGGCACCTTAAACTTAGTGATTCTAGAACACTAGTTGCATGTCTGATATAAGTTCAAATCATGATATCTCTAAATTTCCAGAGGATCCAGGTTCTACGACTATGTAGGGTTATTTTAGGTACGTGGTACTACCTACACCACCAAGTCTGCTTGTGCCGCAAATTCAAATTCAGAAACTGTGGAAACTTAAACTTGGCAAATCTAGCGTACTTTCTGCAGGTCTGATATAAGTTCAAAGTCAAATATCTCAAAATATCCATAGAATACTGGTTCAACGACTATGCAGGGTAGTTGTAGGTACCTGGTACTACCTACACCATCAAGTGTGCTCGTGCCGCAAATTCAATTACAGAAACTGTGGCACCTTAAACTTGGCGATTTTAGAGGACTATTAGCATGTTTGATGTGTGTTCAAAGTCAAATATCTCAAAGTATCCAGGTAATCTAGGTTCAACAACTATGCAGGGTTATTGTAGGTACCTGTTACTACCTACACCATCAAGTGTGCTCGTGCCGCAATTTTTTAAATACAGAAATTGTGGCGCTTTAAATTTGGCGATTTTAGAGGACTTTTAGCATGTTTGATGAATGTTCAATGTAAAATATCTCAAAATATCCAGAGGATCCAGGTTCAACGACTATGGAGGGTTACTGTAGGCACCTGGTACTACCTACACCACCAAGTGTGCTCGTGCCGCAATTTCAAATACAGAAACTGTGGCACCTTAAACTTGGTGGTTCTAGAACACTAGTTGCAATGTCTGATATAAGTTCAAAGCCAAATATCTCAACATTTCCAGAGGATCCTGGTTCCAGGACTATGGAGGGTTGTTGTATTTACCTGGTATTACCTGCACCATCAAGTGTGCTCGAGCCGCAATTTCAAATACAGAAACTGTGGCACTTTAAACTTGGCGATTTTAGAAGACTATTAGCATGTTTGATGTATGTTAAAAATCAAATATCTCAAAGTATCCAGAGGATCCGTGTTCAACGACTATGCAGGGTTGTTGTAGGTACCTGGTACTACCTACACCACCAAGTGTGCTAGTGCCGCAATTTCAAATACAGAAACTGTGGCACCTTAAACTCTGCGATTTTAGAGGACTATCTTAGTGTCTGATATAAGTTCATTGTAAAATATCTCAAATTTCCAGAGGATCTATGTTGCACGACTATGCAGGGTTGTTTTAGGTACCTGGTACTACCTACAACAGCAAGTGTGCTCGTGCCGCTATTTCAAATAGAGAAACTGTGTCACCCTAAACTCTGGGATTTTAGAGGACTTTCTTCGTGTCTGATATAGGTTCAATGTAAAATATCTCAACATTTCCAGAGGATCTAGATTGCACGACTATGCAGGGTTGTTTTAGTTACCTGGTACTATCTACACCACCAAGTTTGCTCGTGCCGCTATTTCAAATAGAGAAACTATTGCACCTTAAACTTTGCAATTTTAGAACACTAGTTACATGTCTGATATAAGCTCAAATTAAAATATCTCATATTTTCCAGACGATTCATGTTCAAGGACTATGAAGGGTTATTGTAGGTACCAGGTACTACCAATACCACCAAGTTTTCTCTAGCCTCAATTTCAAATACAGGAACTGTGGCATCGTAAACTCGGCGATTTTAGAGGATTTTCTTCATGTCTGATATAAGTTCAATGTAAAATATCTCAAAATTTCCAGCGGATCCTGGTTTCAGGACTATGGAGGGTTGTTGTATTTACCTGGTATTACCTGCACCATCAAGTGTGATCGAGCCGCAATTTCAAATACAAAAACTCTGGCACTTTAAACTTGGCGATTTTAGAAGACTATTAGCATGTTTGATGTATGTTAAAAATCAAATATCTCAAAGTATCCAGAGGATCCGTGTTCAACGACTATGCAGGGTTGTTGTAGGTACCTGGTACTACCTACACCACCAAGTGTGCTAGTGCCGCAATTTCAAATACAGAAACTGTGGCACCTTAAACTCTGCGATTTTAGAGGACTATCTTAGTGTCTGATATAAGTTCATTGTAAAATATCTCAAATTTCCAGAGGATCTATGTTGCACGACTATGCAGGGTTGTTTTAGGTACCTGGTACTACCTACAACAGCAAGTGTGCTCGTGCCGCTATTTCAAATAGAGAAACTGTGTCACCCTAAACTCTGGGATTTTAGAGGACTTTCTTCGTGTCTGATATAGGTTCAATGTAAAATATCTCAACATTTCCAGAGGATCTAGATTGCACGACTATGCAGGGTTGTTTTAGTTACCTGGTACTATCTACACCACCAAGTTTGCTCGTGCCGCTATTTCAAATAGAGAAACTATTGCACCTTAAACTTTGCAATTTTAGAACACTAGTTACATGTCTGATATAAGCTCAAATTAAAATATCTCATATTTTCCAGACGATTCATGTTCAAGGACTATGAAGGGTTATTGTAGGTACCAGGTACTACCAATACCACCAAGTTTTCTCTAGCCTCAATTTCAAATACAGGAACTGTGGCATCGTAAACTCGGCGATTTTAGAGGATTTTCTTCATGTCTGATATAAGTTCAATGTAAAATATCTCAAAATTTCCAGCGGATCCTGGTTTCAGGACTATGGAGGGTTGTTGTATTTACCTGGTATTACCTGCACCATCAAGTGTGATCGAGCCGCAATTTCAAATACAAAAACTCTGGCACTTTAAACTTGGCGATTTTAGAAGACTATTAGCATGTTTGATGTATGTTAAAAATCAAATATCTCAAAGTATCCAGAGGATAGGTTGTTGTAGGTACCTGGTACTACCTACACCACCAAGTGTGCTAGTGCCGCAATTTCAAATACAGAAACTGTGGCACCTTAAACTTGCCGATTCTAGAACACTAGTTTCATGTCTGATATAAGTTCAATGTAAAATATCTCAAATTTTCTAGAGGATCCAGGTTCAATGACTATGGAGGGCTTTTGTAGGTATCTGGTATTACCTACACCACCAAGTGCGCTCGAGCCACAATTTCAAATACAGGAACTGTGGCACCATAAACTTCGTTATTCTAGAACACTAGTTGCATGTCTGATATAAGTTCAAAGTAAAATATCTCAAATTTTCCAGAGGATTCAGGTTCCACGACAAAGTGGGGTGTTTGTAGGTACGTGGTACTACCTACAGCACCAAGTGTGCTCGTGCCGCAATTTCAAATACACAAACTGTGGCACCTTAAACTTGGTTATTTTAGATGTCTTTCTGCATGTCTGATATAAGTTCAAAGTCAAATATCTCAAAATATACTCAGGATCCAGGTTCAACGACTAGGCAGGGTTGTTGTAGGTGTCTGGTACTACCTACACCACCAAGTTTGCTCGTGCTGCAATTTCAAATACAGAAAGTGTGGCACCTTGAACTTGGTGGTTCTATAACAATAGTTGCATTTCTGATATAAGTTCAAAGTAAAACATCTCAAAATGTCCAGAGGATCCAGATTCAACAACAAAGTAGGGTTGTTGTAGGTACGTAGTACTATCTACACCACCAAGTGTGCTCGTGCCGCAATTTCAAATACAGAAACTGTGGCACCTTAAACTTGGTGGTTCTAGAACACTAGTTGCATGTCTGATATAAGTTCAAAGCCAAATATCTCAACAATTCCAGAGGATCCATGTTCCATGACTATCTAGGGTGGTTTTAGGTTCCTGGTTCTACCTACACCTTCAAGTGTGCTCGTGCCACAATTTCAAATGTAGAAACTCTGGCACCTTAAACTTGGTGGTTCTAGAACACTAGTTGCATGTCTGATATAACCTTTAAGTAAAATATTTCAAATTTTCCAGAGGATCCAGGTACCACGACTATGCAGGGTTGTTTTAGGTACCTGGTAGTACGCACACCACCGAGTGTGCTCGTGCCGAATTTCTAATACAGAAACTGTGGCACCTTAAACTTAGTGATTCTAGAACACTAGTGTCATGTCTGATATAAGTTCAAAGCCAGATATCTCAAAATATCCATAAGATCCAGGTTCTACGACTATGCAGGATTGTTGTAGGTACCTGGTACTACCTACACCATCAAGTTGGCTCGTTTTGCAATTTTTAATAAAGAAACTGTGGCACCTTAAACTTGGTGGTTCTAGAACACTAGTTGTATGTCTGATATAAGTTCAAAGTAAAATATCTCAAAATATCCATAGAATCCAGGTTCAACGACTATGGAGGGTTTTGTTAGATACCTGGTACTACCTACACCGCCATGTGTGCTCGTGCCTCAATTTCAAATAAAGAAACTGTGATACCTTAAACTTGGTGGTTCTAGAACATTAGTTTCATGTCTAATATAAGTTCAACGCCAAATATCTCAACATTTACAGAGGATCCAGGTTCCAAGACTATGTAGGGTTGTTTTAGGTACCTAGTACTACCTACACCACCAAATTTGCTCGTCGCGCCTTAAACTTTGCGATTTTAGAGGACTTTCTTCCTGTCTGATATAAGTTCAATGTAAAATATCCTAAAATTTCCAGAAGATCCAGGTTCCAGGACTATGGAGGGTTGTTGTAAGTACCAAGTACTACCTATACCACCAAAATTTGTCATGCTACTATTTCAAATGTAGGAACTGTGGCACCTTAAACTTGTTGATTCTAGAACTCTAGTTGCATTTCTGATATAAGTTCAAAGCCAGATATCTCAAAATTTCCAGAGTATCCAGGTTCTACGACTATGTAGGGTTGTTTTAGGTACGTGTTACTACCTACACCAGCAAGAGAGCTCGTGCCGCAATTTCAAATACAGAAACTGTGGCACCTTAAACTTTGGCGAATCTAGAGGACTTTCTGCATGTCTGATATAAGTTCAACATAAAATATCTCAAAATATCCAGATGATCCAGGTACCACGACTATTCAGGGTTGTTTTAGGGACCTGGTACTACCCACACCACCAAGTGTGCTCGTGCCGCAATTTTAAATATAGAAATTGTTTCACCTTAAACTTAGTGATTATAGAACACTAGTGCCATGTCTAATATAAGTTCAAAGCCAGATACCCCAAATTTCCAGAGGATCCAGATTCAACGACTATGCAGGATTGTTGTAGGTACCTGGTACTACCCACACCACCAAGTGTGCTCGTGCCGCAATTTCAAACACAGAAAGTGTGGCACCTTAAACTTATTGATTCTAGAACACTAGTGCCATATCTTATATAAGTTCAAAGCCAGGTATCACAAAATATCCACAGTATCCAGGATGAACGACTATGGAGGGTTTTTGTAGGTACCTGGTACTTCCTACACCACCAAGTGTGCTCGAGCCGCAATTTCAAATACAGAAACTGTGACACCTTAAACTTGGTTATTTTAGTGGTTTTCTGCATGTCTGATATAAGTTCAAATTCAAATATCTCAATATATCCTGAGTATCCAGGTTTACCGACTACGAAGGGTTGTTTTATGTACCTGCTACTACCTACACCACCAAGTGTGCTCGTCCCGCAATTTCAAATACAGAAACTCTGGCACCTTAAACATGGCGATTTTAGAGGACTTTCTTCATGTCTGATATAAGTTAAAAGTCAAATATCTCAAAATTTCCATAGGATCCAGGGTCAACGACTATGCCGGGTTGTTGTAGGTACCTGGTACTATCAATACCACCAAGTTGGCTCGTGCCTCAATTTCAAATACAGAAACTGTGGCACCTTAAACTCTGCGATTTTAGAGGACCTCTTTCATTTCTGATATAAGTTCAATGTAAAATATCTCAAAATTTCCAGAGGATCCAGGTACCACGACTAAGCAGTGTTGTTTTAGGTTCATGGTAATACTTACACCACCATGTTTGCTCGTGCTGCAATTTCAAATACAGAAACTGTGGCACCTTAAACTTGGCGAATCTAGAACACTAGTTGGATGTCTGATATAAGTTCAAAGTAAAATATCTCAAAATATCCAGAGGATCCAGGTTTAACGACTATGGTTTTTTTTGTAGGTACCTGGTACTACCTACACCACCAAGTTTGCTCGTGCCGCAATTTCAAATAAAGAAACTTTGGCACCTTAAACTTGGCTATTCTAGGGAACTTTCTTCATGTCTGATATAATTTCAAAGCCAAATATCTCAAAATTTCCAGAGGATCCAGGTTCAACGACTATGCCTGGTTGTTTTAGGTACCTGGTACTAACTACACCACCAAGTGTGCTCGTGCCGCAATTTATATGCAGAAATTGTGGCACCTTAAATTTGGTGGTTCTAGAATACTAGTTGCATGTCTTATATAAGTTCAAAGCCAAATATCTCAAAATATCCAGAGGATCCAGGTTCTACGACTATGCAGGATTGTTGTAGGTACCTGGTACTACTTCCAACACCAAGTGTACTCATGCTGCAATTTTAAATACAGAAACTGTGGCACCTTAAATTCTGCGATTTTAGAGGACCTTCTTCATGTCTGATATAAGTTCAATATAAATATCTCTAAATTTCCAGAGGATCCAGGTACCACGACTATGCAGAGTTGTTGTAGGTACATGCTACTACCTACAACACCAAGTGTGCTCGTGCAGCAATTTCAAATACAGAAACTGTGGCACCTTAAACTTACCGATTATAGAACACTAGTGCCATGTCTGATATAAGTTCAAAGCCAGATACCCCAAATTTCCAGAGGATCCAGATTCAACGACTATGCAGGATTGTTGTAGGTACCTGGTACTACCCACACCACCAAGTGTGCTCGTGCCGAAATTTCAAACACAGAAAGTGTGGCACCTTAAACTTAGTGATTCTAGAACACTAGTGCCATATCTTATATAAGTTCAAAGCTAGGTATCACAAAATATCCACAGTATCCAGGTTCAACGACTATGGAGGGTTTTTGTAGGTACCTTGGACTACCTACACCACCAAGTGTGTTCGTGCCGCAATTTCAAATACAGAAACTGTGGCACCTTAAACTTATTAATTCTAGTACACTAGTGCTATGTCTGATATAAGTTCAAAGCTAGATATCTCAAAATATGCAGAGGATCCAGGTTCAACGACTATGCAGTATTGCTCTAAGTACCTGGTTCTACCAATACCAACAAGTTTGTTCGTGCCGCAATTTCAAATATAGAAACTGAGGTACCTTAAACTTGGCAATTCTATTACACTAGTTGCATTTCCGATATAAGTTCAAAGTAAAATATCTGAAATTTTTCAGAGGATCCATGTTTAACGACTATGTAGGGTTGTTGTAGGTATCTGGTACTACCTAAACCACCAAGTGGGCTCGTGCCGCAGTTTCAAATACAGAAACTGTGGCACCATAAACTTGGTTATCTTAGAGGTCTTTCTGCATGTCTGATATAAGTTCAAAGTAAAATATCTCAAAATATCCACAGGAGTCAGGTTCAACGACTATGGAGGGTTTTTGTAGATACCTGTTACTACCGATACCACCAAGTGTGTTCGTGCCTCAATATCAAGTACAGAATCTGTGGCAGGTTAAATTTGGTGTTTCTAGAACACCAGTTGCATGTCTGATATAAGTTCAAAGCCAAATATCTCAACATTTCCCGAGGATCCAGGTTCCAAGACTATGTAGGGTTGTTTTAGGTACCTAGTACAACCTACACCAGCAAGTTTGCTCTTGCCGCAATTCAAATGTATAAACTGCGGCACCTTAAACTTGGTGATTCTAGAACACATGTTGCATGTTTGATATAGGTTCAAAGCCAGATATCTCAAAATTTCTAGAGGATCCAGTTTCCATGACTATGTAGGGTTGATTTAGTTACCTATTACTACTTACACCACCAAGTTTGCTCGTGGCGCCATAAACTCTGCGATTTTAGAGGAATTTCTTCTTGTCTGATATAAGTTCAATGTAAAATATCCTAAATTTTCCTGAGGATCCAGGTTCCAGGACTATGTAGGGTTGTTGTAAGTACTAAGAACTTCCTATACCACCAAAATTTCTCGTGCCACTATATTCAAATGTAGGAACTGTTGCACCTTAATCTTCTTGATTCATAAACTTTAGTTGCATTTCTGATATAAGTTCAAAGCCAGATATCTCTAAATTTCCTGAGTATCCAGGTTCCACGACTATGTAGGGTTGTTTTAGGTACGTGTTACTACCTACACCACCAAGTGAGCTCGTGCCGCAATTTCAAATACAGAAACTGTGGCACCTTAAACTTGGCGAGTCTAGAGGACTTTCTGCATGTCTGATATAGGTTCAACATAAAATATTTCAAAATATCCAGATAATGCAGGTACCACGACTATGCAGTGTTGTTTTAGGTACCTGGTACTACCCACACCACCAAGTGTGCTCGTGCCGCAATTTCAAATAGAGAAAATGTTGCACCTTAAACTTAGTGATTCTAGAACACTAGTGCAATGTCTGATATAAGTTCAAAGCTAGATATCTCAAAATATCCAGAGGATCCAGGTTCAACGACTATGCATGATTGTTGTAGGTACCTGGTACTACCTACAACACCAAGTGTACTCGTGTTGCAATTTCAAATACAGAAACTGTGGCACCTTAAACTCTGCAATTTTAGAGGACCATATTCATGTCTGATATAAGTTCAATGTAAAATATCTCAAAATTTCCAGAGGATCCAGGTACCACGACTATGTAAGGTTTTTGTAGGTACCTGGTACTACCTACAGCACCAAGTGTGCTAGTGGCGCAATTTCATATACAGAAACTGTGGCACCTTAAACTTAGTGATTCTAGAACACTAGTGCCATGTCTGCTATAAGTTCAAATTCAGATATCTCAAAATATTAAGAGGATCCAGGTTCAACTATTATGCAGGGTTATTGTAGGTATCTGGTACTATCTATACCAACAAGATTGTTCGTGCCGCAATTTCAAATATAGAAACTGAGTCCCCTTAAACTTGGCGATTCTATAATACTAGTTTCATGTCCGATATAAGTTCAAAGACAGATATCTCAAAATATCCAGAGGATTCAGGTTTAACGAATATGGAGGGTTTTTGTAGATACCTGGTACTACCTACACCACCAAGTGTGCTTGTCCCTCAATTTCAAATACAGAAATTGTGGCACATTAAATTTGGTGTTTCTAGAACACTAGTTGCATGTCTGATATAAGTTCAAAGCCAAATATCTCAACATTTCCAGAGGTTCCAGGTTCCAAGACTATGTAGGGTTATTTTAGGTACCTAGTACTACCTACATCACAGAGTGTGCTCGTGCATAAATTTAAAATATAGAAACTGAGGCACCTTAAACTTGGTTATTTTATAGGTTTTTCTGAATGTCTGATATAAGTTCAAAGTCAAATATCACAAAATATCCTGAGGATCTAGGTTCACCGACTATGGAGAGTTGTTTTATGTAACTGGTACTACCTAAACCACCATGTGTGCTCGTGCCTCAATTTCAAATACAGAAACTGTGGCACCTTAAACTCTGCGATTTTAGAGGACCTTCTTCATGTCTGATATAAGTTCAATGTCAAATATCTCAAAATTTGCAGAGGATCCAGGTACCACGACTATGCAGGATTGTTTTAGGTACCTGGTACTACCTACACCCAAATGTTTGCTTTTGCTGCAATTTCAAATACAAAAATTGTGTCACCTTAAACTTGGCGATTCTAGAACACTAGTTGGATGCCTGATATAAGTTCAAAGTAAAATATCTCAAAATATCCTGAGGATCCAGGTTTACCGACTATGCAGGGTAGATTTATGTACCTGGTACTACCTACACCACCAAGTGTGCTCGTCCCGCAATTTCAAATACAGAAACTGTGGCACCTTAAACATGGCGATTCTAGAGGACTTTCTTCATGTCTGATATAAGTTAAAAGCCAAATATCTCAAAATTTACAGAGGATCCAGGTTCAACGACTATGCCGGGTTGTTGTAGGTACCTGGTACTTTCTAGACCACCAAGTTTGCTCGAGCCTCAATTTCAAATACAGAAACTGTGGCCCCTTAAATTCTGCGATTTTAGAGGACCTTTTTCATGTCTGATATAAGTTCAATGTGAAATATCTCAAAATTTCCAGAGGATCCAGGTACCACGACTATGCAGTGTTGTTTTAGGTACATGGTACTACCTACACCACCATGTTTGCTCGTCCCGCAATTTCAAATACAGAAACTGTGGCACCTTAAACATGGCGATTCTAGAGGACTTTCTTCATGTCTGATATAAGCTAAAAGCCAAATATCTCAAAATTTCCAGAGGATCCAGGTTCAACGACTATGCCGGGTTGTTTTAGGTACCTGGTACTAACTATACCACCAAGTGTGCTCGTGCCGCAATTTAAATACAGAAACTGTGGCTCCTTAAACTTGGTGGTTCTTGAATACTAGTTCCATGTCAGTAGTAAGTGCACAGGTTTGTTCGGTCACGTAATCTTATCATATTTGAATGAATTATCTATACCCTGACCTAGGCTATTTTCGGTGACGTCACCTTATCATATTTGAATGAATGAGGCAAACCCTGACGTACTCTGAGCCAGTAATTATGTAAGGTAGACGTCACAATTGTGCAGGAGTGTGTACGGCCGTGATGTCATAAGATAATTAATTGGAGCTATGCAATAGATATTTAAATAATAGTGACGTCACCTTGAATGACTAGTTACAGTTAATGTATTATGACGTCACATTTAACCCTGACGAGTAAATAACGTACTCTGAATCAGTAATTATGACGGAGCCAGAATCTGTGTATTATTAATGACGTAATATTTAATTATACATTTATATTGTTCTTACTACAGATCTGACGTACTTTGACTGGTAGTCTGTGACGGAGCCAGCATCTGTGTACGTCATAAGATAATA